>JAPYZI010003796.1:0-48649 GCA_030523105.1 Ophioninae sp. A BG-2022a | reverse complement strand
CTCTCTCTCTCTCCTTCTTTCTGTCTCCCTCTCTTTTTCACACACTCGCCATCCGTAGCCCCGAACTCGGTCGGCTTTAATTTAGCAAAGGTGTTCGCTTCCGTTTCCTTCTAACTCTTTCCTCAGAGCTGCTTCTCTTCAGAGGCCAGAGGTCTCTTTCTCCTCTCCCTCTGGACTCCCTCGAAATCTTCTTCTCGACTCCTCCAGACTTCTTCCTTTCCCACAGTCCCTGTGTCCTCTCTGTCCCGTTCCAATCGTCGTCCGCCCCCAACATCCTTTCTTACTCTCGTTCGTTTTCCCGCTAAAGGAAACCACCGTGAGCTCTCGTTTTGCTCGTGTGTCCCAGGTAGGATATGGGAATAAGACGCTAGTGAGAAACGGAACAGTTAGTTATACACGGTAAGCTTTTGCTGATGTATGGCGGCTTACTTCGAGCTCGCTTACTGCACGTGCTACTCGCTGCTATATATCTCAGGCCATATACCAAGGAACGGATACCCTTTATATTGGTTTAACGTTGACTATCAGCAAATCTATTCTGAGGACGGTCCTTATAGTTTTTTGTTATAGATATCGTTGATATTTGCTATATCTCAGTTTGTTTGACCTTTTATATAAGAAATACAAAAGTGATTTCATTCGGCGAAAGGTGACTTTAGAGACCAGGGGATTGGGACGATGTTGAGTATAGGAGTAGTTGGCTGTTACGTGGACAATCCTCGAACTCGACGGTCTTTAAAGTTCCCTTTCCACGTGTGTCTATTCCTAGACCGTTTCTTCTCCGTTCAGCGAACTTCACGACTGTGAAAGCAGGACGGAAAAGCTCCTTACCAGCAGGTGGATAGTTGAATACATGCTCGGTGGAGGATGAACGGTTTCCACTTTCAGCAAGAACGAATAAAACTTACGTTTTATGGTTACGATTCTACTACGTTTTCAGCGGCAGCGACGGAGGGAGAGAAAGAGAGGGAGAGAGAGAGAGAGAGAGAGTGGTAAAGCGAAAGAAACTTTCGGCCCTTCTTGCGGACAGGCAGCCAGGAGATTCCCGGTGCATTTGAGCCTGAGTCTTCTGTACTGGCAAGCTAGATCTACGAAATTAGGTTACGTCGGATTGCGAATCCAGCTTTGCTACCCCGTCCCTCTACCACTCGCGTGATCCTCCTGCCAAGCGCATAAGAGAAGCATTTCATAGTCACCAATCCTCCATATTTTCCACAAGGGGTAAAACCTCGGGCCATAGGTACAGCGAGGATACCGTGCAACTAGACATTTCAATTTCGCGTTCGCCACGTATACAGGCTACGTTGAACCTCAGGAAATTCTCCCGAGCTATTTTCCAGGATATCTTGATCCGCCAATTTTCCCACCAAAAAGCTCCGTTTCGACATTCGCGAATGGAACGAGGGAACGCCACGGTTTTTTTTTCTTTTTCTACGCCATTCGGCCAAATTATTTTGGAAGATGGAACGAGTCCTGGAGTGAGAGAACGGAATCTGCGATGAGAGACAGGGGGAACTAGGGAATAGAATGTGTCTCGGTTTATTCTGTAAAAACAACGTATAATATCTAGTTTCACCGATGCTGTTCCGCTTTTGTTACATCACTGGTGACTCTTATTCTATTTTTCCGTCTCTTTGTCTCTCTAGCCAATTCTCTATCCATCCATCTCTCTCAATGACGAACATTCGTTCCGGGGCTCGAGTGCATCGGAACGAAAGAGGCAGGACCGTCGACAACGACCATTTGCAGCAGGAATTACAACGGTTGCGCGCATCGTGAACTCTTTCGTTGCATTCGCTCTGGCTCGGAAACACATATCGCGGGGATATAACGTTCAAAAGTTTATTGGCAAACGGCCACCTACGTGGAAAAGGTAGCGGGCAATTTTTTTGTGTTTCCTTTTCATCTTGTTTCTTTTTTTTTAGATCGAAACAAAACTCCGTTGTAACGATGTGCTTCGTGTATTTTATTCCGTTAAATTTTTCGAGCCATAGGTAACGTGGATTGCGTAACGCTGTATGGTTCTTATATAAACACCACAGGATATAGGTACACGTAGATACATATATAGACGCAACCGGGATGTAAGCCATGTGTACTTTTTAGGTTATGCCCTTTTTCCCTTTTTAATTCTCTTTTCAACGATACGATACATATTTCACGTGAGAGCTAACCCGATTTCCCGTCACCGCGTGAGTCCCGCGACAGCGAAGAATAATCGTCCGAAAACTCTCGGTGTATATTTCATCGCGATTGGTCTCTTGGCTCCAGCCCCGCGTCGCGCAACTTTTCACCGTTAATCATCACCGTCGTTATTATCGCGAGACTGTAAAATTGGAACCGGGATTCGGGCGTTGCGTGTTATATATTTTTACACACATACATTCACGTGTGCATTCATATTATTGAGGACAGGTAAAAATGAAAAGTCCGGTTGAGCCGGAATTTTTTCGACAGAGGTGCGTGCACCGTACAATCGCTGAATTTTTAATATTTTTTCTTTATATTATATATGTTTTTATATGTTATATAGACGTGTTTTATTTATTAAAATTTATTGGAATTTTTTTTTTCTGTGGTTAAACGTATTTTTACGTCTTACCCTTCCCAAGTAAATCCTGTCTATCACTCTCTACCCACACAACGCTAGTATAACAAATTGTTTTATCGATTAGACTAGCTAGTCGATGTCATATATGTATAAAATTGTTAGTTATATTTCATATCCAAAAATATTATTACGAAATTTAATTATTACAAGCCAAGGTTATATTTGCTCTTCACATTTGAACCACGCCAAGTGAATCTTTTCTCCGCGTGTTACAGTTGCTTTGTGTTACACGACAACACATTTCCAGAGGGCACGGTTAAACTGCTGAAAATAGGTACCATAAATAAGTAAAAAATGTTGTAAGTATACGTGTTTGGTTGAAAAACCAATTTGGACTCGACGCATACATCCGGTTACTTCGAGGACGGTCTTCGTAATCGAATGTCTTTAAAAATTCGTTTACCTAAATATATTTGCTTGTACCAGTGATACGTACATAGAATGTATCAGATAAGCAACCAACGGTTTTTCCCCTTCTCTCTCTTTCTATCTTTTCGCCCTCCCCCTAACCCAAGAGAAACGAGAACTCTCTCGAAAGTGCAAATAATGAACGGCGTCTGGGAACGACAGACAGGCAGCTTGTCGTGACAAGGGCCACCAGCGAGAGCAAACCGATTGCTTATTCTACTGAACGACAGACTAAAACGCTCCATACATTTGCTCCTATCAGTGTGAGTTACGTACGGTGTAACGTCAAGGTACGACCGTGTCACGCACTCGGGCATACGTGTCTTTGGAAATATGAAAAAGGAATGAGGGGAAAAAAGAAAAGTTTGAATTCAAATGACGGATGTCATGCGAGACGACCTGAACATTGCCTCTTTATCGCTCGAGAGGATCGGACTTGCCTTCGAAACGACGATTCTATGAAAGTTGTCACTGCATCAGTGACAACTTACGTGTTACTTTCGTACCGCCCTCGCAATGCTCACAAATTTATGTACATTATTTTCTCTGCGGAGTTGCGAAATAGATCGATGGCTCGCGACGATAACAGGATTTACCGAATCGACGGGAGAAACACGGATACACACTTCGATTTGAATAATGCGTTGAGTGGTTTATTTCCTTTTGCTCCTCTGGGAGAGGAGAGCGAGAGAGAAACAGCGGTGGAGGGAAGAGGGAACGAGAGCAACAGCGAGGGGGGGATAAGAGAAAACGAAAGAGGGAAAGACTGAGGGAGTGTAATTAAATCTTAGCAGTGCAAAGTGGTTCCACTAGTATTTCTCATTCCCTCTTTCCTCTCTGACTCTTTTTGACCCCCTCTGACTCTTTGCTTTTCTCCTTCCGGCTCTCTTTCGTACTCTCTCTCTGCCCCTTCCCCTCTCTTTCCGGCGCTTCTCCAGTATCTCTCTCGCTTTACTCTCTTAGCCCAGAAATTGACATCTGAAGGGAATAATTGAATATTTCCCAGAGGTATACCGCGGCTGTATAAGATACATTGAGGGGGAAATCGTCCTGACACACTCGCAGCTTTTGCAGCTCTGCTCTCGACGCGAAACTGGGTCGATATTATCAGGGAGACGCACCGCTAACTCGATCCTGCCTTCGTTCTTTGGTTTGTGAGGGAAATCCACATGTGGATGGAGAAAATACAGGAAATTGAGCGTATTTCCGGAGAAATTGTGGATCAAGAGGGAAGGGTATAGGACAGCTATTTGAGGAGGAAACAATTGGTTGTTAATAACATTCCTCTGTATGAGCTTTTACGAGTAACTTTCGCTTTCCTGCCACAATTGTCACTTGTCAATTCCAATTGTCGCTTGGAATTGTCCAGACCCTGGAAAATTCCATGGCTACTCTTATCGAGGAAGCGTGATGTTTGAATTTTTCGAAATATTTTTAATCCGAACAGTAAATATACAAAAAAATAAGCGGTGTAATGAAATTAAAGCCAGGGATTATGTATCCCTTTAAGCTTGCTGCTCGCTTGAAATGCTAAAACGTCTGAATTTTAATTTTATCACTCACTCAAAGTGGTGAATACTTTATTAAAGCATCCCTTTTCCTCGAGGGTCCCGAGAAAAAATAAATGGAAGTTTCAACCCTTGAATGTTTTTATAACCGTCTCGTTGAAGATTTCTCATCGCCTGTGGGAAGAATATTCATTTTTGTTTCGCTGAGATCGTTGGTTTGTGTTTGAAACTGCAAAACCACGTGTGTGTGAAGTCAACGTTTCAAGTGTCAGCATTTCGCGGTTTCACTGGAGTTTTTATCGCATCCGATATAGTTCTGGAAATCTTGATAATTTATATCAATAATAATGGTTTAAGCACCGTGAACCGCATTTCCAAATACGAAATGCTAACAAACGGAAGTTATTATTTCAGTGTGGGAACAGTAATTTTTTTTCCCGTTATCGCACTTAAATCATTACAAATATAAATATAGATTATCAGGAACTGTTGTAATATGTCGAATATCACAAGAACTTCCGGAACCTGTGAAATGTTGGCACTAGAGATGTAAATATCTTCGTCCGCTAAACCACCCCTTATCACCCAAAAGAATCATTCCAGGTGGCTTCACCCCACAAAACCGTTTTTTTTTTTTTGGTTTTGATGTTTTACCGCATAATGTATTTTAATACTTTTTGTATCGTGCACTCTTTGATCTTTCAGTACTTTATTGTGTAACGCTTGTCCGCCCGTTCCAATTTCCCATTCCTCGACAATTTCCCTTTCAACTTTTCTTCTCACCTTTATTATTGAACGCTTTAAGTTTTGAAGCTCATCATTATTATTTAACGTTCGTTTTTCATCAACTATTGAACACATGTTTTTTTAATTCGGTTCCCACCTGTGCAAGTCTTAATACACTCTCAACGATCACCCATACTAGTACCGAATCCGCCCAACAATCCTCTAGTCTTGATCCAAAACTGTTGCTAAAATAATGTTGACCTAATAAAAAAGAACTTGCCCCGAAGCAACGAGTGCAAGTTCACGAGTGCATTTATTAAAAGTCATCTCGATGCATCGGCTCTAAAATCAATATGCCAATTAATTTCGCTCCGTTTCAGCAAAGCCGAAACCACCCCTTCTCAACCGCAACATTAATTTAGCATAACTTCAATGTAAACTTCGCTGACTACGGGCAATTTCCAATTCGACGATTCGTCAAAGTTTTTCGTGGGATAAAAAAAAGTGACAATTTTCCATTGAAAAGAGAATGCTCCCGCGCCACTGAGGGAGATTGAAACGAAGCCTCGGAGCCGGCGGAATATATAAGTCGTGGCGCTTCGTAAACGATTCAAAAGTATATTTTAACTCATTTGCCAAAAAGGAAATCTCATTGATCCTCGACCTCTTACATATTCAAATTACACTGCCGAAGGACGAAGGTCCAGGGGTCGAGGGGTTGGGGTGGGCCTGTTGGTGTAAGGAAAAGGAACGTCCGCGACTTTGTCTGAATGGTGCTTCATTTAAACTTTGCTGCCTCCTCCCACTCGCTCCCGTCGCTCCTTGAAAACGGCAACGGGACCCCGGGACGAAACGAAATCGCGCGACTGTGGGTTTATCCTCGCTGGGTGCTATACTATACATCTGACCCCGGCGGGCTTTCTTCTTTTTCAGACTTTGCGAACACGCTGAACTAAGGAGTGACCGTGCGCCGAGACGACGATTAATCATCTCTAGTAGAATTTAACTAGCGTTACACCGCGGGGAATCCTGCCCTCCGCCTCTCCTACGGTTTCTCGTTCATCCGACATCACGACTCTTCCCAAATGGACTTTGAATTCACGTTTACCTAATCTCTTTAAGGTCTTCTCTCCTGATGTGTCTATAATCGTCCTGAAAACTTTCGATCCTCGAAATATATATATATATATTTGTCAATGTCCGCGCAACTGAAGTTTATCGACATGTTGGGGACGATTAATATTATTGCATCGATGAGTGCTGATTACAGAGGCTATCGAGAAGACAGAAAGATATTCGAAATGTTCTGAAACAGAAATTTCATCCACTCTCAGATTATGGACTATAGAAATGTAATGGTGCGTACGGACATGGAATAGAGATCCGGCGACTTTGATCAACTGTACATTGAACTGTGATTTATTAATTACATTTTTTACATAAAAATAAAAAAAAAATTAATAAAAATCTCTCGGTATTTCAAAAATTGGTCCGGATTACGCTAGCCCAGTTTGTACCCTGCGATTTCGCACGAAGTGCACGCATTTTCAATAGAACATTCAATATTCAACTGAAAAACAATATAAAATATTCCATTATAAAATTAACAATACGAATTCGTTAATTGCCTTATTTTACAGCTATAAAATACTGAACTTGAAAAATGCATGATAACAACATTCAGATTCTTGAATCTTTAAAAAAGTGACGACGTACTCGTCACTTAAATGTTTATGTAACATACACTTCCGTCCATTCTTGTCCAATTCGCAAAGATCTTCAGCCCTTTCATTTTCTAGTCTCAAATTTATACGACATATCCTCGGCAAGCCTCGTCCTTCCCATCTACGGCCTCTGGTGAACGAAAACTCGCGCAACATTCACGAGAAATCTCAAAGACTCGATATTACATTATCGAGTGCCAAGTCGAAAGATTTATCGGGTCGAAATGTCCTCCTCGTTATCGAGGCCGTTGCCAGTAAATGCTTTTGCCTCATATTTTCTCTTCTCCGTATCAAAAGCGATCGTGAAACTGGTATGAATTTGTTATCACGAGGAAAGGCGTGTAACGCGCGTATCGCGTGCTCGTAGTCGCGACGACCTCACGAGCATAGATCGACTCTGAAAACGGCCCGAGATTACTGGCGGCGCGCATGCAAAAAAAAAGGGGCGAAAGGAAATAAGACCGCCCCGTGACAGTGTTAAAAGTCGACTTTACGCCGACTAGACATTGCACGAAAGAGAGAGAGAGGGAGAGACTTCCCCTCCCACCCGCCGCGTATCGTTCCACGAGTTGGTTCAACAAGTTGCGAAATTATACTGGTGCGTATATATATTTGATATAATATTAGCATATGCCCGTCACATTAGTCTTCCTTAAACACCTGTCCCGTGTTTAAACACGATTATTAATTCGCAACCGGTCGCGTATATTTCTACGGGGAGAATAGGACTTTACCAGTACATCGGGCAAATCAAGAAATTAACCGGACTCCATTACAGAACGTTTCGCGTGTACGAGCGTTAATCAAACTGTCGATATGGCTGCGGACGCCGTATCGGTGGCGCTATTGCTCTAATACCGTCGATACAATTCGATTTCTCGATTACGCGTATCCTCGGTTTCTCAACTATCCCGTTCTACGAATCTCCTTGGTCTTCCATCTCGTATTACTTTGCACTATCGGGCTTGTTATTTTTTTATTTAATTTTTGGTTTGAATTACAAGTGCTCATTTACTATGTAACTTGATTATTCTTTTTTTAGTAAATTATTGTGATGTCGTTTCTACATTCATTCAATGTTATTTCATATTAACTTGTTATGACGTTATTCTGTATCTCTTTGAAAAACTATAATTATTAAATTTATAATTGTTATTGTTTATTAATCCGTGATGTTGTATGTAATTATCCATTTAATTAGTGCGAATAATATATCTTCTACATCCATTGAATATAAATTTATTTCAATTTGACATTAATTGATTTTACACCATATTTTATTTAATCTGCCGTCTGATTTTTATTTTTTTATTTAATTATTGTAATTCATATATTTCCCGCATTAATTTATTTTTATAAATAATTTGAAGTAAATTAATTCTATAGTAATTTGTTATTTTATTGTATTATTATGTTTCTTGCATTTTTTATTCACTAATGACAATTAATACGAGCAATCAGAGGCGAAGGGTGTGCGTATCGATTCGCTACGGATGAGCCCGCCATTATAAACCACCGAATTGAGATTCAATGAAAGGACTAGAGAACGAAGGGAGGCAAATCGAATTTCACAGTTTCGAAAGACTTTATACGAGACGGAGAGGGAGAACGAGAGGAACCGAGAGAGACAGGGAGGAGAATATACGCAGCTCGCGAGGGTGACGTTTTCAGAGGCGCGTACAAGATTTCGCCTCGCTCAATTTTCGGTTTATCCTATTTTGGTGTACGCACATCCTGTGGGCTCCCCGGGTTTCGCCGATCTCGACCCATATCCATTACCGCGACGAGACGTGTGGGTCGACGACGCAGCTGCACCCTGAACATTTTCTGTCTCTGGTGTCAAGATTCGAATAAAATGCACACAATAGCCAGTCTGATTTTCATCCTTTGTCGAGAATAAATCGCCACTCTTTCTGGCAGAAATGCAAGTTCTCGCTCCTTCTACGTTTGCCTTTCTCGAAAAATACATTGTCGAAATACAGAATGAATACAAAAAAATAAAATGAATAAACATTACAGAAATTAAAATTTGGTGTAAAACAAAAATGAATATGAGATGCAATGGAAAAATGAAGTATATATGATTTTTATCGCATCTTGTATTATTTATTTTTATTTTACATCGACATTCAATTCCGCCGATTTATTATTATTTTTTTAAATCTCCAATCTGTATTTGGACGATGTATTTTTTTTAAATATCTGATATTCCTCTTGAAATGTCGTTTAAGTTTTATTTTTTTCATTATTGATCTTTTTATTCACCCTTAGATTTTTCATTCGGATAATCCCTCTTTATTTTACAGATCTTCGATTCTCTAGTTACTGCTACTGGATGTTTTTTATTTATTCCAGTTCTATCACAGTACATGCTCGAGGCTTCACGGGAATATAATAAACTTAAAAGATCAAACAATAATCCTATTCTTCTTTCTCCCCAAGTACTTCATTTTATCATGATCCTCATCTCCAATCTTAAAAATGGCAGTAAGAATTTCAAACTCTCCACTGTTTATTATTCAAATATTGCAGCACTTTACGCATCGAATAAATAATTATGAAATTACTCGTATTTTAAAAACATTGACTGAGTCAATTCTGGATGATGGGGTGGCTGTTCGGATGGCCGCATTGATATTCTGATTTGTTTTCTCTAGATCCGGAGAGAATTACAAGAAGGGTCGATCAATGATCGGATACAGGCCCAAAAATCGAAAAGGGGGTACTAATAATTTTCTATAATTCTATTCAAATTTGGTACAAAATTTTCCAAATAATTTTTTTAAATACTTAAACTGATGTGGGTGTAGATGGGTGGTAAAATAATGATGGAACAACGTCTGACGAGTACATTACTCCCCGTGTCTTTTTGTACAGTACGTTACAGCGTGGAGTGAAATTGACGAGATTGCTCTTAAATAGAGCAATCTCGTGTAATCAGTACTCAGACTTAGGGCTCGTAGAAATTACGTTAGCGTGTAATTTTCGACGCACCATGACGAAGTCTCGGGATGTGTCGACGGCGGCGCCCCCGTATAAACGTCGTCGGCCCGAAAGCACCACTATTGCAGCATGTACATTCTAATTTGGTTACGCAAAAAGTGGAGGGTTGTAGTCTTCGTAGACTCGTAGACAACGCGGGAGGTCTGAGAAAATGCTCGGTACACGGCTAATGGGAAATTAGTGGCCGAGAAAATCGATTTCTCGTACTTCGGTTACAAGAGAGAGGGAGAGTGAATATAGGGAAGGGATTTATTTGTTACAAGCCACGTTTCGATGTTAGCCCATGTCGGCACGTCTAGAGATCTTCTTTTTCTTCTTCTCCAGCCCTTCATCCTAGGGCTGGAACGAATCAACAAATTCTTAATTCCTGATTAATAACTTCATTGTTTGGGATGGAATAACAGAAATAGGGTTGTAATGGGATACCAGAGGATATCCGACACTTTGATGGGGTCGAAGTTTTCTTCTTTGGGTGGAACCGGAAATTTTTTACGCTTTATTATTCTCGTCGCTAATCGACATCATGTTTAGTAGGTCAATAGTGAATATCGTAGAATACATTTTCTAAAAAAACTTGATTTTCGTCATTAAAATTTGTCAAAGGAACTTTGAGAGATTGAAAAAAATTATTGTTTCATACCAACGATAATAACTTCAAAGTAGTTTACCCCGAAAAAAGTCGTTCATCAGGTTGAGGCAAGTAAAACGTGAAAAGCGCTGCGAGTTTTCTGAATTTCTGGCATATGGTGATGAAAGCGATTAAATAAATAAACGCAAACTAGGACGCAGCTCTGCAATGATCCAGACCAATTGATCTTCCCAAATTAAAAAATCCACTATTCTTATAAACGAATATTCATCGACTATTGTAATTTTTCAGGATTCAAAGGACATTATACTCAACCGGCGCAGCGTCATTAAGTATTTATAGGACAACGGGCTTGGTGAACAGGCGCGGATGATCGATTCCAATTTTCAGAGAAGGTAAAGTGTACTTCAGGGTGTATTTCTCGGTGACGGATCGTCACAGGCAGACCCGTAATTGAATGTAAATATGATCCAAAGTTAGTTCAAAGTCTGTTAAATATAGACAACCGAAGATTCTACCAGTCAGAGCGAAGTAACCACCCTTCCACCCTCTGTGTGTTTGCCATTCCTCGTCACTCCGTGCTTCCTTCGGGACAGGAACAACACTGTGGCAACTCGTCACCAGGATATATACCCCCAAATGGAATCCTTTCGCGGATTTCAACTACTTCAACTTTCTCTGATCGCCTGATCGAAGAATTGCTTCAGCATCGATCTCATAACGCCAGAGTTATCTTTGATATAACTTATGACATATCTGGAACGTGGAAATTTTAAGTCACATTGGGGAATTCGGGCAAACACTGAGTATATGGCGAGCATGAACAATATACATTAATCAGTCACCTTTAGTTATTTTTTTTACTAATATAATTTTATTAATTTTTCGGTTGAAGGAATAATCAATCTTTCTAGTTAAAATAAAATATTTTTTATTGAACCTTCATTTTTCTCATCTCATCCCATATGTGGAGCAAGATGGAACAATAGTAGGGACATGATACAGAAATGTTTCAAATAAAAATAGTTTCATTCCAAAGACCCGAATAGCCCTAATAGTCCATCCATTTCTCTTCAACGCGCCATAGCATTCGTTGTACTTATTCCACCCTCTTTGTTTGCACTTTTTTATATGTTCTATCTATATTTTAAATAGGAACCAAACCATAATGTACCTAACCAGAGAAATATTGATTCTAATAATAGAAAGAAAAGAAACAGTATCAACAGAAATAACTTTGACTCACGACACATTACACGTAAACCGATAACACGACCATGAAGATTATTTTCACCCGACACCTGACGATGTCCTGTTACATTCATAACTTATCAGCTTGATTACAAATGCAAATACGAGTGGAGAAACCGGAACGACCGAATTTGCAGGTCGATTCATTTTTCATTGGATTTTAGACACTTTGGAATTTCACGTACACGCTTCGTCCCCCAATTTTGTACGTCCTCTCGGTCGCCCCTCCTCGCTTTGGATGTATCTTCTATTTCTATCCGACAACCGTAGTTGCTATTCAATTTTCGTTGAGTGTTGCATTATTCAGTACCTCGCCAAGACATCTGACTGACTCTATTTCCGCCAGAATCAGCGTCGACACCGCGACACTGAGGTCACGCTATGCTGCCGAAGCTCTTCTCCCGTACATTTCCGTGTTTACCAACGGAGCAAATAGCACTTCCACGCTCGTAATACTCCGTAGAATACACTGTACGACTGGCCAGCCTAAGTTCTAAAACCATAGACGTTTATACCGCAGGTATTTTCGACCACCGACCCTCATCCCTATATTGTTAACATCGTTGCAAACGAGAGCTCTTCTAGGTCGGTATCCCATGTCCGTTTATTTAGGACTGCATCTTTGCCTAATTTACCTTCGACCAATCAGAGCCACTCTGGTCACCGAGAACGGACAAGTGAATTTGTATTGTTTGTCGAACGTTTCATTTGTAACTGAATATTCTCTCAGGAATATACTGCTTGTGGCAGTACTTGAGCAAAATTTGTATTTCACGCAGCGTTGAATGTTAATTCAAAAGTACCGGTATCATGACGACCTACTGGAGATCCGATTCTTTAGAATTGATTAACCTACCATTTCGTGCTTTACACGAATGGTCGTTTAATTGGTAATCTTCGCTACCTTTTGTTCGGATTAACGTTCTCAAAATTTCAACACACATTTTCAATGCACTTTCATTTTTTATTTGATTGATTACACCCTGGAACGTATTTCTGCACGTCATTGTGACTTCCATTTAGGTCAAAAGGGAAAGATATTTCGTGGGGTTCCTACCGACGTATTTTCCGAGCATTTCGTATTTAAGAATTCGGGTAAATTGAGGGTCTTGTGAAACGTTGCGAGTGATAAGACGGGCATGAAGACACACATCGCTACGTATAAATATACGTAGACCGCCTCTGAAGGTTAAAATGTCTCGTGGAGAGCAAATTGCGTTGAATTCTCCACCTTAGAGAGAGAGAGAGAGAGAGAGAGAGCGGGAGAGAGCCCCAAGGTGTACAAACGTCAACAATAACAGTTAGCAGTTTACATTTCATTAGCAAGAGTATAAGCGTGTCTGAAGTCTCTATGCAACTGCTTACCAGTAGGTAGGTTTCCTTACGACACCTCCAAGTTTGCCTATTCTAACAGGTCGTTCGTTAACGCCTCTTTGAATTACTATTTCACTGTGTTGTACCGAGAGAACGCACTTCAATTCTAAGTAAAGATAATGCCCCGTGTAATGCTTCGTGGTGAAATCTTATGTACTCGGTAAGACACAATGTTACCTATTAGCTCTCTCTCTGGATTTATTTTCCTTTCGCGTACCTCCAAAATTGCCGTTCCTAGAAATGTTTTTAATCCGAACTGTCAAGAAGGTCAAGTTAATATTTATTATTCTATTTTTGATTGGTACATTGTACATTTATTTTATTAATCTTGTTTTATTATTTAAATTCTCAGTTCTCAAAGCTCATTTACTGCTCTATCGGACATGTATTTTTCTTGTAAAATAATGGTCACGTAATAAATCGTTCGAATTTATTTATTCGAAAAAAGGTACCGCGTTTTTCAAGTTAATGATTTTTGTGTCAAATCTTGTGTTCCAAATGCTTATGGAAATAACTTCCAACGAAAAACTTCCAGTAGATTATATCGACTCGCAATAACTTCGTTAAGAAGTTATTCGGTGCGTGACTTGTTTTCAGACCTGTAGGCGGTTTAGCGGGTATTAGAGGAACAATCTCGTTTCGACGAAATTACGGAAAATTGGTATTATCTATCAAGTTTTGATTGACGCATTTGCGAAAAGAAGGAGAGCTTCTTTTGCAGACGACAAATAGTATAAAATTCAGCTTAGAACCCCACCAACCGTTGGATGGGTATTGCGTGAAAATATGACCTGCCGGATGCCAAGGCACTACAAGTTTTCCGTTTATTAATAACGAACTGACGAGCCAATTTCACGAATGCACCGGACAAAGCGTAAAGTTATAAAGAAATGAAGAGAAAAGTACCTCAAACCCAAGCAGGAAACGAGACGTTAGAGCTGCAAAATGAGCGCACAGCGGATGAGTGGTTGAGGTCAGCGTTACTTTTCTATTGCTTGGATACCCCAGAAGTTGGTAACCCGGTCAAAAGTTTGAGAATGTAAAACTCAAATAACTTTTGAATTTGCGCTTCGCCTCTCGCTTTCTCCGGCCATCATCTTTCCGCCTTCCATTATCTCAGCATCAAAGGAAAAGCTAGTGGGATCGAGTGGATGAATAAAATCGTTCGGGTATGAAACTGCTATATAGTTCGTCTCATTATAGAGGATGAAGTGACTCTCGCTTGCGCGAGTTCGTGAAACGCTGTCTGCTCGCGCAACTGCCCGCCGGTCGCGCTGCTTCCAAAGTCACCAGGAATGATACCAACTCTTTAATATGAATTTTATGGAAAACGGGCCAACAGAGCGGTCGCACACCTCAAAGATTTTTCTATCACCAAGAAA
Source organism: Ophioninae sp. A BG-2022a (assembly GCA_030523105.1). NCBI lineage: Eukaryota > Metazoa > Arthropoda > Insecta > Hymenoptera > Ichneumonidae > Ophioninae sp. A BG-2022a. Next base: position 34,073 of record JAPYZI010003796.1, on the reverse strand, counting down.
ATGGCCCGCAAGCCACTTTGCCTAAGCCACTTCGTAAAGACTTACAGCTTTGTTTTTCGCCATTACAACTTCGCTGGGCATACTTCATTTTCCGTAACTTTCTATGATGTTTGTTTGCCTCTATTTAGGTCTCTTCGTCTTCAGTTTTGGGTCACACCAGTTTCCACTCTATGAAAAAGGGGGAACTTGCCGCTAACCAACTTACAGCACTTCGAATTCTAGCAAGCCAGTTTCCAAGAGTACAACTCTAATTAATCAATCTTCAGCTGACCAAACGCAAGTTGCCCGAAGTCTACCTCATTAGCTTCTAGCTGACTTTCGTCTCTTCACCGTCGAGCGAAATAATTTTCAACTTACCAGCTAGTTGACCGGCAATCCAGGGCTCTCTCTTTTGCATTTCTGAAAGAAGACAAATATTTCAATCAGTACGTCTCAACTTTAAATCGTAATCGAACAGTCCTATGACTAGAAAGTAAAACCTGCAGTCTGCAAAACTGGAGTAACACGAAGCCGAACACCATCACCCGAATTAAACTAAACCGTTCGCTTAAAGCTTAATATTTCTAAAGCCAGAACGACCTTTGGAAATCGTTCAAAAACCATATAACACCACTTGACCTAAACGATTTTAGCTTTCATATCCCAAAAGACAGACTATCGGACAACCTCCATTCTTCTCTTTCTTCTTATTCTGCCAAGGCACATTCTCGATCCCGACGAGTAGCCCGAATGGGAACTCTCCGTGAGGGATGTCTAAGCTGTGAACCGAGATCGTCGGCAATCGCAGACAAGATGGACTCGCCCAATCTTTTTGCGCATTCATCTCGTTCCGTGAGAATGCGAGAGGGATGAATGAGTAAACGAGAGAGTGAGAGGAAAATGCGAGGGAAAGAGCACGAATACTCAAACTCCCTTGGGGCTACGAGAGTAAGAAGATGTAAATTACTCTCAACGTCCGTGCCATTTCCGTGAAAGAAGTTTATCGTCGGCACGGCCACCTTGGCCTGGACGAATGGCTTGCGGCGTTTGCGCATCCACCCGCGCTACAGACACCCGCTCATGCACTTCGTTCTTTCACTCACACACTCTTTCTCTCTCTCTCTTTCTCTTTATCACAGCGCAACTGAAGCATCATAAACGCATACGTAAACTTGAGAGCGCAGACGCGTATGTTCGTACAAAAAAGACGTAAGAACGTCATCGCTTCTCTCGCCGATTTCGAATGAGTACTCACTTGAGTGCGTGAATACCGCGAGAATGCAGTTGTTGTTGTTTTACTCATTTTTTTGCTCTCGCGGTCTGAACGGTCTCTTGGCTCGTGTGCAAGCATCCGCACCATCTCTAGAGTGAGTATATTATGGTGCAAGTGTACGTTTGCGCACTGATGATGAGGCCAGATGAAAGTTCACGAGAGGAAGAGTGACATAAAGCAGCGAATACCGAACCGCCAGTGTTAAACGCACGCAATATTGGTCCACCGTGATTGCAGCCTCTTCCACTCTGCTTACTTGTACTCTCCCCCGGTCTCGTTGTCCCTGGTATTTTCAAACTTAAGGGCCGAGCCCGCCCGGCAAGACTCCTCGGTGTATTTATGAGCAGCGGAACATCTTCATCCATATTTACCGGTTGATGGTATAAATCATCGTTCTTCACGTATGGCAGAGCGAGGTCGTGTCATAGGCCGGCTAAGCTGTGAGATGACCAATGATGTTTTGACAGCCTACTCTGTTGATCATCGTTTTTTGTTCCGACCGCGTGCCGTGCTTAGTACTCGTTCACTGGCAGATAGTGTTCCATGATTGTATTTGTTGCGAAAGAGCAAGGCATTTTTAGACATTTTTATGTTGTACGTACGGACGTACGGACGAGTCCGTGTTTCCACTGTACGAAACTTCCTTTCGTTAAATTTGCATTTAAAGTACTATATCGCCGGAGATTAATGAAAATTGACCCCCTGCGAGTTATGTTTATCGATATTTAATTGCTTGTATTGCGGCTAGGCGGTGATTGTCCAAAATGGATGGAGGACGAAAAGTGTGTGCGAGCGCGTGTACTTCGAACCATCAAAGCCAAAAAGGCGTGCAAGGCTAAGCTCGCGTTCACTCTTCGCCCATCCTTTCGCGCCCTTTTGAATCCGATCCATTTACGATGATACGAAAGGCTGCGGTGGGAGATGAGACACACGAAGGAGTGGAGAGTTATCGTGCCGCGTATAATAATCGTATCTCGATCGTTGAAAGATATATGGCTCGGCAAAGTTTCCTAATATGATGGTAACTCGCGGGACGGCGTTGGGTTGTAAAGGACGAGAAAGAAGAAGGGCATGAAAAGGCGAGATCGCCATCCCTCTTAGTGCCTATATCCTAATATATACTTGGGTTGCGAAGCGAGGCAATCTCTTCTCTCAAAGCTGGTGACCCACGTGCCTCCTCATTGTATCAGACAACAAATTACCGCGGCGTTTCTTGGAAAATAGAAAATAGAGAGGTTTTAGACTTGCACGCTCGAAGCCAAGACCCGAATGATAATGTCCCGAGGATACTCGTCGAAGTTTCCGCGAGAAATGGCCTCGGTCTATTCACCGACATTCACCATGCACAAGGTTCTTTTCCATACCGCGCTTCGAGTCTATGTTTCCTCGAGGAAAATTCTCTAATGAAAAGTAGAAGCTTCCTCCTGGCAAAGTCCATAATTCATCTTCCAACCCATAAAATGGATCGTCCGCTTTAATAAAACGCTCCGGAATACCGCGCAAAAATTATGATGCTTCATTGAAGACGTGATATCATCGATCGTCCTTGAGAAATTTCAGCCAGGAAACTCTGAGCACAATGGTGGCCGGGACACAACGGTGTTCGCATCATCGAAGGGATCTTGGAAAGTGGACAACTTTGTGTTCCCAGTTGTGGCCATTGGGAGGTCAAAGTTTAAGTGCATCTTAATTTGATAGTCCATTCTTATAACATGTTCAACTTAGCTGGATATCTGCAGATCCAGTTTGAGTCGAACCTGGGTTTGATGTTTCCCTGCCTAATGACGGACGGAAACATGAGTTCTTTCAATGGGTTGAAGAAGCGTGTGACTAACGATCCACGTCGATCAATACCATCGTTTATCCTCATCCGTCCCACGTCGTTCCTCTTCTCTGACGATTTTCGCTTTACCTTTTCCACTTTTATCTTTTCCGATATCGAATGGGCATATTGCATAATACGTTGTAGCCAAGAGCTGGGCTTTGTGTGGGTTTACGAGGATGCTCTCGATCGTGGATATCTGGGTCAAACAGCTGACGTGAAGATCACCAGGGTGAGAGGTATTGGGGTCTCTACGGAACGGGATGAGAAATATACGGGAGAATAGCCCTCCTCCGTGCGGTGGTATAAGGGTGACAATAAATTACTCGTCGTGCTCGAGGAAAAGGCAGCCAGCCCCGACTGCTGGAGGACGTACTCCCGTGAGCCAAAAGAAAAATGACCAATATTCGCGTGAAATACCGCTCCGGACCAACTTCGCCCTTTGCTTCGTTTTACCATGAGGGAACGAGACCTCTTTCTCGTTTTCTTACCGTTGAAGTCTACGATCCTATAACGATAGCAGGCTTTTTCGGTTGCTCACCCACGACGAAAGGGCTACTCGCGTATCGCTATTGGATTTCAATTTATACAGCTCGCGGATGGCAATTTCCTCGCTCGCTGCTCTAAGCGTAATGTATAACGCAATAAAATTGAGGATCATATCGCCACTGGAGACTCCAGCGCTTCTATCCAATCCCTTCTTTCTCCGCAGTATTACAATGTGCTTTCCTTGCATATCATCGCACAGCGGAGCACTCGCGACGCTTTGCTCCATAACTAATCCACGTGTACTAATGCGAGTGTGAGTACGCGCGCGCGCGCGCAAGTCCGAAAGCTGGCGGAAAATCTCTCACGTCCAGGAGGGAGATTGGGCTTATCGCCGGTGGTGGATCTAAGGCTCGCCACCAAGGAGGAGTTTTATGAAACGACGACTTGTTTATAGCCCATAGCTGGAGGGCCTTTTGCCTCAAGTCCTCGTGTTACCATGCGATGCTATATAGACCCTGCCTACCGAATGAACACTCGCCGTATTCTCTTTCTCGCTTTATCTCCGTGCAGGAGCGGCCGAGGACGGAGCAGCAGCAGCGGCGGCGTTACAAGAGATATAGGCTGGCCTATAAGGATGAGAGAGCGCTGGAGCTAAGACGATATTTCTCATAGCGGCGCCACAGCCCGGCATAGATCCTGATTTACACATCTAGCACGTTCCCCCCGTAATAACAATGCGTCACTTTTATATGTCAGCATAAACAATGCGAAACCCTGAGAGAGGAGAGAAGAGGAGAGCGAAAGAGGAGGGAAAATATTCGCGAGAGGGAAAAGACCTCCCAAGTCGCCTGTGTATGCAACTCTTCGTAGACCATCATTGTAGCCGATCGTTTCAACGTCCCTTTATTCCGTGTCCCTGTCTCCCTTCGATTTTGCAAAATCTCTCTCTCTCCCTCTCTCTCTCTCTCTCTCTCTCTCTCTCTCTCTCTCTCTCTCTCTCTCTCTCTCTCTCTCTCTCTCTCTCTCTCTCTCTCTCTCTCCCTCTCTCTTTCGCTTTCTCTTCGCCTCTCTCCAAACCTGGGTTTCTCCGTCCAGCCTTGCACCAGGATCGAACTATAATTACGATGCATATCACACGAGTAATCGAGTTTAAATTTTCCAACCGAACCAACCCACTCCCGTTAGCTGCTGTCTTTTACCGGACGTTTGATCAAACGTCACAGCGTACCAAAAGCCAATGAGGCTTTTAGTATCCCATTCCACAAGCTCGCTCCCCATGCTCCCAACGGATAATTAATAATTCGAACAAACCATGGGTCAATCATACGAGAATTATTCCCGGATCGAGAGAATAAATGCCTACGTACGCACACCAGCTATTATATTCTGCGTAAATTAATATACGTCGAGAGAATGGATGCGTGCTGGCTTGACTTCTAGTTCAATGCATCGCCGGCATATCGACAGGTTTGGATCCAAGTTCTACGGCTTCCATAAAAATAACAATACGATCGTCCATCTCATTTGCGTAGTGCTACGCCCACTATGAGCGACGCGTAATGGGAATGCCGGATATCGATATGGATTAAGACTTCCTGGACTCGTAGGCTAATACAGGTCCTCAATCAAATTGAACATTGGCGCGCCTCTCAAAGCTGGAAACGTATATGGTCACGTTTCAGTGATCGATTTCCAGTGGGGTTGGTCTCTTCGATAAATCGATTGTCCTTCCACGTTTCTGGTTTTCTATTAAATCAGAATCGGACATCTGATTGTGATGATGAGGCCCACGATGTTGAACATTGATCTGGGGACGTATGTTCTAACTTTAGGAGAGATCATGGCTATTCGAAAAATAGGATCCGGGACAACTACTTGTTAGTGGGTTAAAATATACAAGAGTTCTATCATTTATTCGCCTACCGGTTACGTTTTTGCGGTACTTGGTTAATTAAAATGAGCTGGTACGAAAAAATAATTGATACAGATGGCCCACGAGATCGGATATATTGATACCAGTTGAGACACCCCATTATGAAAATTTGTCTCAACTAATACTAACCAGTTGCTGGTCCAACTATCATATAGCTATACCATATACGGTTAACCTACAAAAGTTTGCAGTTCCAAACTACCAAGTGATGTTTAGAAATCTAACCAGAAAGCAAATAGTACTCACAACCTAGAGTCTGGACGCAGTTGACCATTTTTCCATGTTTTTTTGGAATTAATAAACTGAAGACAACCTTCATTCTGTTTATTGAATTGGGAAGTCTCGAACGGCCATATTCATATATACAGATCTTGTTATCCGAAAGCCTTGCCAGAGGCAACAGCCAGTCTGGTTGAAGTCCGTTCTCGGAGAAAAGTTGTGAGCACTGGAAGGTAGAAAGATCAGTGCAAAGAATTTTGCTGGTGGTGCAATGTCCGGTCTCGGTTCAGGGCGGCGCCGACTCGGCGAATGAGGAAAAAAAATTGTTCCCGGGTGCTGGCATTTCGATGCAGATGCAATCGTCTCGGGAGTTTCTATGCAAATCGAGGAACGGAAGAAGCACTGCAATGCCACGCCACCCGCATGTCCATTGGGTCAAAGTGTGCGGTTGTTGCATACCACACGTACAACTCTGCATACGTATGTACATGGAAGGGGTTATACGCGTCGCCGAATTGCTCGGAAGACTTGGCACTTACCTCGCGTATTAGTCGTAAAGTAAAAGGAACAATCTTGCTCCAAGAGAAAAGGCATCGTACGAGACAGCTAAGATCACTGCGCGACTTGTGCTGAGACAACGTGAAAAGCTTCGAGTATACGTAACGAGGTTAATGTTAACTTGCACCCAGAAATTCAAATTCAATTTCGGATTCTTTAGATCTGGCTGTGCGTAATTTTGGTATCGATTACTTTCGATGATCGGAGACTCTCGGTTGTTTAACAGGTATTCGATGTCGTTCCAATGATCAATACTTGCATTAGGTCAACCTGAGCTGGTTAGACTGTTTAATGATAACTGGAATGACGCCTAGGGATTTCAAGTCTAGTGGTGAAGCTTTGAATGTGTACATATGGCTGATCTAGTGGTGCATTCGTATCAATGTCTTCATATAGCTACTGATCAGCAAGTGTATCAACCTCTTCCTATGATCAGTGATTAGCTTTCGAATCAATGTCTTCATATAGCTACTGATCAGCTTCTGTACAAACAATGTTTCCGAATCAAGTGCTACCGCATCGAAAGAAAAGCCATCAAGATTGACTCAGTCATACAGACTTGAAACATTTGTCTCGTTTAAATCGAGAATGTGTTAGAATGGATTCATCCGCTCTACATACGCACGAAAATATCTATACGTACGAATACGTGCGGAATGTTCACTCACCGGGAAAATCGCTGAAACAGCGCATAGCGTTTTTTTTTTCATCGCGCAGCAAAAATCCTATTACTACTACACCGTGTGTCGTCTGTAGTGCCAACGCAGCATCGGTCCACTTTCCAGAGATCCCAAGTGGTCGCAAACTTTGAAATTTATAACCCTCCTTCGTTCCCAAGTTTGGTACAATCGCGACGGTATCTCTATTGCTCTCTTTCTCTATTTCTCTCTCCCTCTCGCCAGCTCTGTATTTTGCGATAAATCCGGGACGAAATTTCGCGTTTTATTCGTCCGGGCTTTGACACGACGAATCTTGATGTTGGCGAAGTATAGATTTTACGAACTACCCGGGGTCGGTGACTCGACTGTTCCGCAGCTATTGTACTCCTTCCTTTTTCTTCTTCAACGTTTCAAACGAAAGGATGACGGATTTATACGTACACGTGGTCAGGATTCGGTATCCGTATTGACTTTACGTGCCCTACACAGAACCTTCCATCGAGCGCGGTTTGTGTTCGGATCCGTCACAAACTAACTCGTACAAAGAAAACATAAATAGACAATAGGAAACTATACAAACACAGACGCACCGTGGAAGGCAGTTAAACAACGATCGGAATAGAGCGAAAGGAAAACCGATATATATATATATATATATATATATATATATAAGTACAAGGTCAGCCAAAAACTGACGTCCAGAAGGAAAACCTGGATGTCTTTTATCAATACGTATCCGAATGACCATCATGTCTACTCGATATGCTTTATCACTTTTCAAAACAAAATTTATCGAGATTTTGTTTCTCTCCTTTCTGCATATACTTTCCTCGAGATTTTTTGATCTTTCTTATCGTTATGAAGTATGTACTGTACAATATATACCGTACAGAAATCCTCGAAAAATGATGAAGCCGTTTCGAATATATACCCGTACGATGCATTTAGATTTCCGTTCTGTACATCACTTTCTGGGCCACCCTGTATTCACATTCATATAAGAATGTGTACCAAACGACCGAATGTCAATACGATGACGAATGATGCTCGCTAGCGATGCTATTTCCGTACTTTTCGTGTTCACATAAATATGCACGTGCGTGTGTGTATATTTATATACAAGCGTGTGCAGTAGATAGTCCTCATAGACAGAATACGAAGATAGAGAGAGGAGGAGGAGTAAGCCACAGTTGAGGGATGTACACCCTGCATACATTTGTCCATACGTATATTTATGTACACGTATCGACAACCCTACCGAACGAAGGGATATATACGCAGAATCAACAGAGCGTCGCATTCTTTAAACAAATAACCAGAAGATCAAAGGTACGATACCACATTCTGGCCCGTACCCCTATTTTCCTTGGGCACCCCGCAAGAGAGGTACACATGTGCGGATAGGGTTGGGAAAACTTTTTCCACGGTGGCGCATCGCCCATGAGCTACGTCTACGTATACTAAGATTGCCCAACGAGCCAATAAGAGGCTTTTGAAGAAGCAGCACAAAAAAGGCAGTTTCTGGGACGTGGAGAATTTTTAGGTGAGTTTGACAGACGAATACAAACATGTCTCCTTCCGGTTAACGTGTTTTTGAGGAAATCATATTTTTTCCGGAATTACCTATCGTTTCATCATTTTTCTATAACTGTTCAAATGTATTCATTTATTTTGCATGGTCCCTTCAAAGTGGATGGAAAAATATAAAAGGAAAAATATTGCTATTTGGAGAGCGTAGGAAAAACTCTAACGAATTGCCCGCCATACGAACAGGGAATATGCAAAAAAATGTTTTTCAGGAGTGTTTCGTAATAACTATTTAATTATGTCGTACTCGAAATGCATCATGATTTTCTACAGAATGTTCATTTTTTTCCAACACATACGATATAAAAATCAGCAGTATTTGTTTTTCAAACAGGTATTGGAAAATCGTTGAAAGTCATATTTTCTACGTCCACGAGATCAATACTCGAGATCTTTTAAAAACACCTGAGCACTTTATTGATGTCACCCTGCATACATATATAGTTACATAGGTGTATATTTGTTTATGTGTATATACGTATACAATACCCACGAGTTACAAATCATTTTAATTGCACGTTCTTGCGAGTGCACGTTAGATCTCTTTTCTCCGTCTTTCTTTAGATCAAACACCGCCTTCGGCACACCAGCTCCGATATTCTTTGTTACAAATTTTAATTAAGGACTATCTTTCCTCACCATTGACGGGGGTGCGTTGGGTGGGTGCCCTCGGGCCCGCGGTGTCTGCACCCAAACGGGACGGAGGGGTCTGAAGGGAAACGGCCTCGGGTGGGCCTTGAACAAAAGCTTTCAGGGCTCTGCTGCCCACGCATAAATATATTTTATATTTGTCCATTTGCTGTACAATGTTGCAACATGCTACGCTTGAGTCTCCCTACAGCGATGCTCGCACGACGTGGAACGATTTTTTTTCCAATACGAAAGAGGGAGCTCGGTACGTTCACGTGTTTGGTGAAATATTGTTTCGAGAGTATGTTTCAATCTTTTCGTATCTTCGACGATCAAAAAACAGAGCGTCGTTAGCGGACCGATAATTGGATGGATGACCGGGCAGCCACGGATGCGCTTGCGCGTAAACAATATTCAGCCAGCAGTGATTTAACTACCTTTCCGACGGTGAAACCAAGTCGATCTCAAGTAAAAGGACCAGCTTTTTCCAGTTTCCCTGTGACCTCATGAAGATAGAAGATAGTCTGGGAAATGTTGTAGTTTTGAAGCTACAGAATGGTAATAGCGAAGAAATTAGGATCACAAAAAACCGCACGACCAAATGTTGCAATCATATATTTCGACTGCAATATCAAGCTACGGATTGAAATTCAACGAGCGCAAATATTTGTTATTCCTGAAATGTTCGAGTCGATACAGAATGAAATTGCATCGACAACCCCCCCAGTTATTAACGGAGAATTCATTATAACTACGATATTAAAGTAATAAATATGTTCTACTAGATCGTTATTAAATAATGTCAATATGTCGAAAAGCAAAACGTAATTAACGAACTTGTTTGTATCACGTGAATCGCGATCTACAGTTGCCAATAATACCTAAATTAATTGCATCGACTGCAAATATTTCCAGTTTGCAGAAAAGCGTATGTGTGCACGATACATTTTTATGCTTTATTCCGATTACGAAGAGCAAATTAAAACGTATGGTGAACTTTACTGCTGGTATATAAAACGTATTGTTTGATTATCGTTTTCATGAAAGCTTCGAAAAAATGATTATGGTTTGAGAGGATAATAAAGAGGGGTAGGGTCAGAGATAGGGAGAAAGAGAAAAGCAGAGAGAGAGAGAGAGGAATAAAATAGTGCAACAAACATAAATTCATATCAACAAAAGGAAGAAAAGGAAAAAAAAGGATGGATGGTGAGCGAGTGAGAGATAGACAAACAGTAAAAAATATGGCAAAAGTCAAGAAATTACATAATCCACATCTAGGGACGAACAATAAAAAAGGTAGAAACCCAAACAAAGGGAATAAGAAAATTTTCAGTAGACAGACAGACAGGGATGGGGAAGAAAAGTGGTGGACCGAAGTAACGGCCGCAGAAAGAGTAGAAAGTGAGAATGAACGATATGTCGAAAGGGGTGCGCAAGATTAAACGCGGAAGGAGCGATGCGTAATCGAGTTAGTATCGAGTCGGCAAACGCCGTGCGGCGTGATCTCCTGCTAAACCACTTCCTTCCCATTGTTTCCAGAGTTGGCAGCTGCGAGGGACCGAGAGGTAGAAAGAAAGAGAGAGAGAGAGAGAGAAAGAAAGTAAACGTTGTAGTTAAGACACACTACAGCTGAATTCGACCATCACCTCCGTCCTCCCCCGCGAACGAGCGTGAGAGCCGGCGAGTGGGCAAACGAGAATTAGGGTGGTGAGTGCGGTCTGTTCTTTCGGGGTGATTAATGCCTTGGTTACCGAAGAACGACAATTTCGCGCGATATATCGTTGCCGTCGTCGTCGTCGTCGTCGTCGTTGTCTTATTGGTCGACGTCTTTGCCGTCGCGAGGCCAAGGACCCTTATACGCACCCACTTCGTCCGTCGCACACTTAAACGCGAACACCCCCACACCGAGAAACATTTCGGGCTTAATGTAGCGAATGAACGTGCTCTGCTCACGGGAGCTTCGCGAACCCACTCGGGAGAGCAAAACATTCACAGCTTCCGACAGTCGGCTTTCCTGTAACATTACGTATTACCGCTAAATCCGAGGGAAGTATTTCTTGCCTTGGAATATAAGTAGCCGAGGCAACACGTTGAGCAGATGTGAAACGTGCCGTCTCGCGGACGGATTTATCGCCGACTACAACGGCCGATTCTCCCAGGTAAGTTTCAACGAACTATCAACTGATTATCACTGCTGAGAAAACGAAATAAATTTATTCGCACGGATTAAAATCCATGGCGAGACAGGGGGGGCGGAGTTTGAAACGTATTTGGGTACATGGCTTTTTAGAAGCAACCTAGTGAAGAAAAGTAACGTTGGGGTGTTGATATTTGTAGGAGTTCTAGTAGAAGATGATCGTCAACATGAGTCCAGCAAATGTTGGGTTCTGGAGTATTCATAACCATTTTTGATAATTGGTAGTTTTTGATTTTGGAATCTGGAGTATTCATAACCGTTTTTGATGATTGAAGTCGCTTCGTTGAAACGAAGTAGCACTCACCAATTCCCCTTCTTCCTTAATCCTTTCTTCGTTTCCATCTTAATATGTCGAATCACGTGGGGTTTGGCAGGAGTTCATGACCGGAAATAATTTTGCTGTTTAATTATACTGGCCCAAATGTTGCACATGCAGTCAAATATATCTTAACAACGCTCCAAGGGAACTACCCAATTATACTACCTCACTAGCTTTATTCGCCAGACTCTGCTCTGTCAGATTGTTATCTCGATTGACACTGAACGCATTGGCCATGCAGCATTTTCCTAATAAAGCAAAAATATCGCTCCAATAGTGTCTCATATCGAAACCTCAACAGTTTTTCAAGTATAACATTTACAACTTGTCCAAAATATTAGATACAAGTTTTAACCAATGAAGTCAATTGCATTTAACAAAATATGTTTGGGAATTTTTGAAAAATAAGAATTTTACTTTCAACGAAACAAATCAACGTTACATTCCATCATACTTTTAACAAAATTGTGGTCTCTTGATAATTAAATACTTAATGCTGATTAGTATTATTAAATTGCCAGCGCGAACGAGGGACGTAATCATATTAGCTCGTGTGAAATTTTATATCGTTATTTATATCGCTGAAAATTCCTGCCGTAAAGGTAGTTAGAGACAGTAATGACGAATTATCGATAAACATTTTGGAAACATATAGTGCTTCGTTCCCGTGTGGTTCGCTGGAATAACGCTAGAATAATTTAAAGGCTGCATAATTCATCTGACCGAGTTTAAATAACGCATGGAGAAAAGGGAGTGCAACCGCCGTTGTGGAATTAATTGAATTTAAATGTGAATTCGATTATAGAAGCCATTTTCAATATTATTTGTCATGAATATTGTGCTGGATATAGAAAATTTTGAGTGAACAGAGTAAGTCGTCCGGTAACGAATTTATTCGTTTTTTTTATTAACATCTTTCTATCATTCGAATAGAATTCTGCCTCTTTCAGTCTACGAGTACGAAAGCGCTTTTCAGATTTTTTTCTAAATAACACAATTTTGTAAATTGAAGGTGTATAATTTGCTAGAAGGTCTACTGTAGTAATATAATGCAATATAATTTGTATAATGCAATAAAATATCATTTTGCTGTCTCCGAAAATTAACATTATTAATTTACATTATATAAATGCTGGGCCAAGAACAATCTAAATTAACAAAGATACTTTAATAAATAATCATTTTTTGTGATAATAAATTATACCACACAATGTTCCGTGGGATTTCAACACAGCGACGTTCTAAGTAGTGAGGGCTTCGACTTATTATTAAAATTCACAAAATAACAAAATATGAAAAAAGTATGCGGACAGTACTCAGTTATTTCTGGCGAAAGCTCCTAACTTTGTGTGCCCTTGACTCACACTTCTCCAACAATCCGCAATTATGAAAAGGAAAGTTACAAGACGCTCTTGAATTACAGAACGCGCGACGGTGAAGTGTGCCAGAGGGAACAACGGGGTTTCGCGCAAAGGGTCTCTTCGCTTGTTTTCTCCACGGCTGAGAGTCGCGTACACGGCGCGATAAAGGGCGGCAGGGCAGTTTATTGTATTCCACCGGGAAATTCGTTGCCTCAACAAGAAATCGTACGTTAAATTCGGAGGGCGGATTATAATTAAGCTCGAACCCGAACTAACTCTGGGTTTGTGTATGAAATAAAAAAAAAAACATTTCGAAAAACTCAAACTCCAAGTATAACTCTAGTTTTCGTCATTACGGTAAATGGAGCATCAGTTTTGTCGTACCAATAAAAACAGGAACATTTTTTTATACAACTAAAAAATTGTATCTATAAGTTGAGGGGCGAAGCTGTGACATTCAGAAAATCCACATGATATGAAAACCAATTTTGAAGATTACGCAAGATGGTTTGAAAATGGTCCAGTCATTTATTTGTACATATGTTAACAGGGTTGTGTACCAAATTTAATTGAAAATTATTTACGATTGAAGTAGTTTTATATCGTATATTTAATTTTGTTCGCCCGACTAATCTGAAATACAAAATGATCAGATTCTTCTTGAAATGGAAAATAATTGCTAAAAGTCAATCGAGCTCTTTTGGAAACATTATTACAATTTTGTAGATGTAATCAGAAAAAAAACAAGCTCTTCCCAATTTTTTTACAAAAAATAAATGTATTGTTAGTGATGAATAAAAAAAATATCGAAACGAAACGACTATTCTACTGTATAAGAATTCCAATTTCAAGTAAATCCGTACAACTGATATCAATAAATCGCGTACATCGTGAAAAGTATATTCATTCGAGAAAATAGCGTTCAATTTTTATTTTTGTCTATGAGCTTTATTCGTACGCTAAAAAAAATAATAATTTGCAAGACGATATTTTTGTGAAGCTAGCGTGGCTACTTATAGATGATCGATTCGTTTGTAGTATACGCCAATGCTCCATTTATATTTATATCGAAATTATACATGGTTCGAGGTGTACGTAGGGATCGATTGGAGCTGACGTCGATTCGTTCAATAATCCATCGAATAAATATTTACAAGCTTTATGGGCGACGTTGACCGATTTGGCGATTATCCGCGGATACGTATATGATTGATTCGCCGATGCAAAGACAGATTAATCGTTCGCGACGCCTCATCTCGTCCAATTAAACCTGTATAACTTTCAACGACACTTTACGCGTCACTCGTCGAATACTTTTGACATGTACCGCATACACACACGTGTACACAAACGTGGGCGCATTAATTGTCAGGCTTTTAGTTTGTCGACGTGCGTTGGTAAATGAGAATTTCTCTTCGAAGGATCGTCTGGATGCAAGTCCCGTTAGGTCGTTACGAACTTGTTCGAGTAAAAGCTTGATGATTGCGCGTCGACGAGAATAGATCCTATCGCATGTCCATCTTGATGGAGGCGAGAATACAAGCAAAAATTATTTCTTCTTATAAGAACTAACGACATCGACGAATTATTTTGGTATTTCCAGAATTTTTTTTTCCTAGAGAGCTTTAAATAATTGTCTCGTCGAAATTCGTTTAATTAATATCGAACAGGCTATATGCTTCGTGTACATCGATATATAGAAAAATAAAGGAAGGAACGTGAAAACCAAATGTATATTTTTTTCTCCTTTCGAAGAAAATTAAGTGAACAATGTAAAATAACCGATAATTTTTCAACATGAATTTTTAGTGAGAGGGTTTAGACAGCGGGGTTAGAATGTTAAGCACGATTGATATATAGTTTTCCCAAGTTTGACTTTTTTTCGCAAAATGTTGGTAAACAACTAAATAAGTGTTTTAACAAAGTACCATCGCGTTTATAGTCCTATGTAGATTTCGATGCAGATGGTCCGGCCAACTGTGGTTATCTCACGAGTAAAATGAAAAATTAACCATTCGGATAATATGAATTTTGAACAAATAGATATTAAAAAAAAATTAAATTACGCAAGTGACGTGCTGTTAAAAATTTCGATTACCAAAAAATACAAAGATATTGTTGACTATTTGTATAAAAACTGGTTAAAGATATGAATGTTTCATCCATTCGATACACCATTTTATTTAGCTATATTCATGGAACTTTTATGTGAATTGCAGAAATAAACTTTCACGAGCCTACGCCCACGTCGGTTTGCAGCTGAACCGGTCACCCATCCAAGTATCCACGAGCTTATTTATTACTATCATTGACTTTTCATTTATTATTTTTTATTATTTTTTATTATTAATATTTACAAGAAAACATAACTTTTGTACATTAAACTGTACAAACGTGTTTTTAGGATTAACTATCGATAGTTGACGATTATCGCATCCATTTCGATTCCAGCAATTGCAGGACAACACTTCAGCAACCGAAAGCCAAATACTCGATTACTGCGGTTTTCAATACACGTGGTTTGACTGACCCATAGAAAGATGTTCGTATCGTCGATTAGCCAGAGTTAGTACTTCGAGTTATGACTCGCGTTCATACCTTTCGTAGTCGCGGTTAAATGTCATGCGATTGATGATACCTGTAAATCGGTGCTTCCGGGCATTTGATTATCGTATAGAAATTACGACACGTCGATATATTCAGTCGATACGTTGAATGCAATATCTTCCACAATTCAACAGGACAGGAATGTATCGATGTATTATGAATGTATGTTAATTGTCTATCCATTTATTACCAAACCGATGGTAATGTAGTTATTTAACAAATATTATTTACTTGCAAATAATATATGGAAAATTATTCTATATATTATTATAAAATAATATATGGATTTTTGATCGATTTTCGTGACAATTGAAACACGACAACAAAAAAGCTTCGTCAAGTCTCAACTAACGTTTTAAGAAATTTATCTATTTCAAAAAGAATTTTTAAATTACAGATCTAGCAAGTAAAGCATTGACGGCCACGTTCCTCCACCGGATTGTTTACAACTTTAATTATAGATATTCTTACGATATTCCGTACAGTATTACAAAGTTGTGTGAAATTTATTTTTAAGAAATAAGTAAAATGACTGGAAAGTCTTTCGGATATTTATGGTATGTATGTTAACAATGACATACATACCATAAGTATCAAAAAGACTTTCCAATCATGATACTTATTTCTTAAAAATAAATTTCACATAACTTTACATTTCGCGCTACCACAGAAACCTAACTTTCACCGATAAAAAAAAAACTTTATACTTTCGTAGTGTTTAAACGAAGCGAGCATCAACGTCATTTGTATTCGTACAATACTAAACGAAGAGGCACTTTGTCCGTCCGAAAGGTCCTTGACCTGCGGTTTGAATTTCTCAATGATCGATAGGCCATCGTACTCCTGCGTACCTGTGTCTATAGGTGTCCATTAACGAAGATGTAATATCATGCTCGATCACACGAAGGTACACATGTAAACTACATCGTGCCGCTAGCTTGTATACATGTTTTCCTTGCTTGTTGGAGAAGCATGACTAAGGGAGGCAGAGAGAAAGAGAGGAAGAGAAAAAAGAGGGAGTTTGGTGGGGGCACCCAAGGAACAAGTGACTGGAAATAGATCCGTTGCAAAAGCGCGTGCACGAGGATAACGCGTATTGTCAGAGAGTCGGTGCAATCGAGGGACTACGGTAGGTGGGCGTAGCTATATGAGCGTTATTGCATATTGCTTACAATTCATATATCATAAGGTTGGTATAGGCTCCAGCTATGTACAGACACGTAAGGTACGAGCTTTATGTACAGCCAACGCGTATAGCCACGTCCGATCTATAACCAGAAGCGCGCGTCCGTTTATCGATCGCCCTTCCGAGCCTGGACAATTTTACAGTTCGAAACTGAGAACCACCGATATTACCTTTTGCCGTAATAACACTTCTTGCTGTACCCATAATTTTGACAATTTTACAAGAGCGAATGATTCTTGAATTACAATGATTGGAAACGCTGTTTCAGTGGTCGCGAAAGCCGTTTCAATTGACGAACGAGCACGAAACATTAGACGAGGTTTTACGAGCCTTTATCATTGAGCTACAATTTAAGAATGGTATTGTTAACTGGCGCACCGATTCGTTAAGCACACGATTTTTTGGGTTTACTTTTGATAGCATCTTAACCTAAATTTGCAGGATTCGGTCAAATTAAACAAATATTGAATTATTTGATTTTTTGAATAAATTCGAAGTTTGAGAATTTATTCCTGCAAGACACTTTAAAGGTGGACAGATTATAGGTTGTTGTATCCTTTTATCGTGTGGGAATAATTTCTGTTTGTTTTCGTCCGTTGCTTAGAAGAAATTTATATTATTTGTAAATAAAAAAATTTTTTCTGCGATTTGCTAATTTTTTAATTTATAAAATAAGAAAAACTTGCCTGATCATACAAAAGTTCCGCGGTTGTTTTGATTTAATTAATGCATTCTTCATTTCCGTTGATCATTGAATTTTTAAACACTTTTTGAACACTTTTAGACCGAAAAAAAAAAAACGAAAAATCAAGCCCTTCTTTTTTCCCTCCCAGGATTATCCCCAAATGTCGTTTAGTGAAACCGCTGTGATAATTTATGTTCGTACGTCGCGGCGATCAGTACCAGTAGCCGGAAGCGCTACCGGAGGGTCAGAGAGCTAGTGCACCGGGAACACAAATACCGTGCGATATTTTATCATGGATTAACGGTATAAGGACGTCGTTGAGCAAGTAAAAGATGAAGAGGAAAGAGAACGAGCGAAACGACTCTCTGGCGTCTCTCGACTGCATCCATACCCGAGCGTCTATAATGTGCAGTCGACGTACGAATATCGCGGTGGTGCCTGTGTGCGATGCACTCGATGCGGAGAACTCGAGTACATTGGATACATCGAGTAATATCGAGGCCTCCATCAGTCTCGCGTGACGCGACGTGGGCGATCGCGAGCTCGCGAGGGGCACGAGGAAAGTGATCGCGGCTTCTCGTTGTACTCGATTCTCGTCGGGGGCCCGACAAAAAATAAGGGAGAAAACAAGAGCAAACTCTGGAGAGAGGGAGAGGAGTTATTACACGCGTGTACACTTTGCAGCGAAGCAATGGAAGATGCAACTGGAACAAAAGAGGCGACGATGCACATGCACCCTGCGAACAACATCGACCTGTCTCACCGCAAATACACGTTTGTCGTTCCTATATGTACACAACTCAACGCGGAATAATTGAGAGGGGGCAGAAGGGAGGTCTCTATATATAAGAAGGAAGTGGCGGGCTGGCAAATTGTACAACCTTGCCTACGCGGCAACCGTACATTATAAATGAGAAGGGATGCGAACATGAGGAGTCAGCGGTTCTCAAAGAGGGATAAAAGCGCGGGTAACCCGAACGCATATTCAGTGATGATTTTTCAGATAATAAAACGACACGGTTCGCAAGATTAGTCAAATTTCGTGGTCCTCGCATTTTTAGCAGTGTCGTATTTGAAATTTGGTCTAGTAGTCTCTTAATTGTATAGAGTGGAGTACGTAAATGCGGGCTGGGCGTTTGGAGAGGAATGAGAATCTGATGCTACAGAATTTGAACCTTGGGCCGCTTGGTCTCTTCCATGGAATAAATGAGCCGAATCAAAGAACAACCGCGAGAACCAAAGTAGTTTTTCCATAGATGACGCAAACGACTGGAGCAACTTATTATCATCGGTTAGATGCATGTCCTAATGTAATCGATACTGATAATCGTCATATCGGACCTGGGGGAAAATATATAGGACACTAATGACAAATGAGATGAATCATTGAATGAACTCTTCGATACAAGCCTAACTGGACCACGACTCAAAAACTCGCCATTGTTCGGTACGATCGAAATCTTCAAGAAGTCTCAACTCATCTTTCTCATTAAGGAACTTCAAACCTAGAATTTTTTTCAATCCCTAAAAGCTTCCTAGTTCTTGATTGCCAAGTGCAAACCAAGTGTACATTACAACGAAAATTTCTTCAGAATCATGGAGACGAAAGATGCGAACGTCGTGCTCCTTGAGTCCCTCTCTTGTCGTCCTGGCCTTCCTATCTTCGTAGAAACGCGGTTCCATGAGCCGCGCAAGCGAAAGCTCGAAGTATGAGGCGTGACATGGCCGAGAGAGAGTTTGTCCTCGCAAAAGCCAGAGGGAAAGTGCAAGCGTTGAACTTGAGCATGGCCGTGGTCGAGTAGAAGCCAGACAGGAAGCGAAAACTGCAGAGAGGGGGGGGGGAGAGAGGGCACAACGGAGCCTTCAGACTCTCGGCTACAACTCGCTCGTTCCTGCTACTCTCTCGTTTCTTTCCCTCCGTCGCCCATGTTTTACGGTGAAACCCCTGACTCGGAAATGAGGATTGGGGTGTTTTATTTAATTAAGGTTCAACGGGCTCTGACCCAAACCCCTTCTTTCCATGAAAACATATATATATATATATATATATATATATAAACACGAGAGAAAGGATTACGACGCAGGAATAACCGAAAGGGAGGAATTTGATGCAAGGTCGAAATGGAAGTCTGGAGAGACGGAAGAAAAAGGAACGAGGGATGAAAGAGGCACAAGGGGTGAAGCTATAGACGATCAGAAACATGGTGATAGATAACATGTATGGACTTCAATCGATCTGAGCTGTATTGCATGAGGATCAATGTATCGTCTGGCTCGTTAGCCCAATACAGTAACGGCTTTTAGCTAGGTTACAGCTCAAGGGTAAGATTTAAAATCGTATAATTGGTATCAACTTAAGAAACGACGGATTTTATTTTCAGGACGACACTGGAGTTCTTTGAAGTGCAATGAACATTCAGGGGTCCAAATTTGTCTTCGGTAGATTTGAGGTACGAAATCAGAAAAATATTTTCGCAGGACTTCAAACAGGTCTAGAGCTTGAAAGTAGAATAATGAGTTTAAGTAACAGTGAAATAGATTACATAAAAAAAATTCAAGCGGTTTTCGTTTTATCGTAATCTAACAATATAAATATATATTTGAATTTTTCATCTTCTGCAATTAGACATATATGTATATGTAGTACATGTATAAAATAGGATATAAAAATTGTAATGTGGAGTGGAGGCCAACGACCCTTGCTCCATTTTATCGGACGTACCACTTCCTATATTTTTAATATATATTTGAGAATGAAAATGAGCTTCTC
The DNA here is from genome assembly GCA_030523105.1 of Ophioninae sp. A BG-2022a. Taxonomy (NCBI): domain Eukaryota; kingdom Metazoa; phylum Arthropoda; class Insecta; order Hymenoptera; family Ichneumonidae; species Ophioninae sp. A BG-2022a. The sequence goes on along the minus strand of JAPYZI010003796.1, from coordinate 13,799 downwards.
GTGTGCTATACATACAGATGGTGTTTACGCCCCATGGGGATTCCAGGTCAGCGCAAACTAATTTCACTTTCTCTCTCGCTCCCTCTGTATCCTTTGCTGAACGTACGTAGGGCATCACTGCTGGCATACAGAAGCCCTCCTTACACAAACGAAAATTAGAGCAACTCTGGTCGCAGAAGTTTTCGCGGAAAGGCAAAATGTTGAAGCTCGTTAGACGAGCATGGGCACAGGGGGCACTTCACTGGCATTTTGCTGACGAGAGCTTACATCTTGTGACCTGGAGAATGCGATACGTTGAACGTATCTTAATACAGGGTGATCCGGAAAGAAACGTTCGAATGAATCGCATGTAGGGTGATACTACTATGATTTTTGGTTTACGAGAAATAAAATTCCTAAATATTTTTCTAGGTTTTCTCATGCTTAGTCTTCTTTCACATCTGTATGTGTTACGTCAAAGTATTTGTTGCTCTTAAAAGTAGTTTTATTTACAAACATTTTTTGGTTTTCAATAATAATTAGTACATCTTTCTTGCATTTACATAAACACTATATGTATTGTTTTGTCATCTGAATGCTGAACTTTAGTGGCTGATCGTCTTCAACCAATTTGCTTCACTGTTCAGTTCGCCTTTAAATTAGCGTAAAAGTCAGGCTACTTAGATGCCACAAAAGTCTAGTTTTTTAAAACAAATTAATTCTAAAGAAAGGCAAATAAAAGATTATTTCGACAAAAAGGCGTTTAAGATTTGAGTAGCACTTCTATCGTCATAGTTTTAGGGTAACCTTCGCTCTACGATTTCTGAACTGCACGTTGAACTTTCCTCTTCAATTCGCGTAGCCTAAGGCGACACGATTTTTCAAACCAATCACAGTATCCTCACCTATTAACAGTAGAGTTCACAACGATAACACAAATGCAACGAAATCGCACAAAAATGCTAAAACTCGTCCGAAAACAAAAAGAACAATTTCGAAAATGAAGGAACGATTTCTCCAGACGTCGAGATTTAGTTTTCTGAGTTCTACGGCCACCCTATGTACCCACGCAATATGCACCTTGCGCTCATATCGGTTCTCGATTAATTCCAGCATATTTTTGTTTCGTTTTGTTTTTTCCTTTTTATTCACGATTCCATTAGCCACAGTGAACGCGTACACACGCTTGACACGGTGTATTACGAGGGGGCATAGAAGCCGCGCGCGGATGTCGCCTCGAAATATATAATTACAAATTGCCGTAGGACTCGAGGCGTAACACGAGACATCGAACGTGCCTGTACGACGGACGTACGATGCGTGTATAAAATATACACGCGTATATTCGTGTATTTGTGTATATCCTAACACATGTACACCTATGAGTCGTTATAGACAAGGGGACGACGCCTGTAACGCGAGAAACGAATAGTCGTGACGAGAAAGAAGGTGGAGAATTTGTGTGGGCGTTCGAACGGCCACCGCGGCTATCAACCGAACAGAATCGTGTTCGTCATTCGAAATGACGAAGAGTTAACGCTCCTCATCTCCTCGTCAGTCGTGAGGGTTCTTTCGCATATCCCTGTCGTTCACTCAGTCTCCCTCTTTTTCCTCTCTTTCCATGGCTTTTAAACTGCCCGTCGATCACCCTTACTGATGTGCCGACACGACCCGGTAAGCAACGTGTTTCCTCTCCTCGCGTTTACATATCCAGGACGTTCGTTTTTTTTCTTTCGATATCTATTGTCTGTCCTAAGTTGATACGACTATGCAGTTGCCAATTGAACGTGACGAGGGCTACTGTGTGACTCTCGATGTGTCATTTTCCAAATGCAAAAAATGTTTGAAAGAAGATCCCTCTGTCAATCTTGGATTACACTGAAATCAACTTCGATGGAAGGCAACGAACTTTTTTTCTCTTCGGCAGTTCGTTTTTGACAGTTTGCGATGAGACATGTTTCTTGAAGGTCTCGTTAAGGACAGGACAAATTCGTCGAAATTTTGGAATTACTAAATCAAGGGAGGGCGGAAGGCCGAAAAGTCATTTTGGTTATATTAGAATGATAAGGATTTCCATTTTAACAGGCATTGTCCATTTCCCAAGTAAATGCAGAAACAATTTTTATCGCATAATTCGAAGTCAGTCGAACGTCTCGAAGAAACTGAATAGCAGCTGAGTAGAGCCGATGAAAAATAACTCCGAAGAAACACATTAGCCCAGTCTAAAAAGAAAAAAAAAACTTTTTTCTCCGCATCCAATTTTCAAATAGAATAACATTCACTCCGCCACAAGTTCGCAAACACACAATTATATCATTTCCGAGATTTGCCTTTGTCATTTACGTCTCGAGCGTTCCATCCGGAGGACAACTTTAACGAAGCCACTTGCCTCGAGAAAAAGTTCGAACCGACTCAAATTATGCTCCCTCTCGACGTGCCAAGAATATAAAGCAGGGGAAAAAAGAAATAAGAAAAAGCTCATGACGTAGTCAATACCGAAGGATACGGATCTCAGGAAAAAAGTGTGCAAATTAAATTTGTCGATTGATTCCCCGTTGTTTCTGAAAATAGAAAAAAGCTTCCCCCTCGATTTCGAGACCTCGTCCCCGATGCGCACGTGACTGACCTTATCTACCCCCGAAATATGCGTGCCCAACTAATTATGTGGGAAGGAGACGATGCGTGCAACGTGCACCCAACGGACTTGGGGATTATTGCGGTCACGTTCCGGTCTCGAGTCCCCCAGGTCTCGCGGAAGTGCAACGAAGGTGCGATTGTTTCAAGCGTTTCCGGCGCCTGGAGTTCTTGATGCGCGTCTACGCATATATATGCATATGCAAAAAGAATACTTTCACTATGTTCTATCTGGGTAATTCCTATTAATATAACAGTTGTTACGAGGACGGACCTTGAAAGCAAATGTCGTAGAAATAATCTTTTCCGATATATAGATGGTAGGCAGATAAGTAACTTTCAAAAGGATGTCTCTAAATAATTCCTACGTTACTCCTCCGTCCTTTTTAGTTTTTTTAAAAAATCAATCTTTTTTATATGCTTTTCAATATTAATATATAGAATTATACGGTGACGCCTTGTAATCGATGATTACTGGTAGTAACATAATATTAAATAAATATAATATTATCGATATTCGTTTATGAAAAATATGCCATGAAGATAACTGGCAACTATTTGTAGCGGAGGCAACTGGACCCCTTATTAATTATAAAGTAACACATTTTATATCAATAAGTATACATTTATTTATTTATTCTCTTTCTCTCTTCCCCCTTATCATTTTTTTCGGTAAAAAAAATCGTAGAACATGCGTAAGCGTCATTCTGATAGGTATAGATAAAAAAGACTCTAGATTTTCTTTCCAAACGTCATTTCTCGAACTACCCTGGGAATATATATATATAAATATTGCATCGTTGAGACGAACTACTCCCTCATTGGGAGCAATGGGATGGAGGAGCAAGCAGAAGTTTCCAGAGCACTGTTCGAGGCGAGTCAGCGCATCAACCGTCGCGTCTGCACACTCGTATATACATAGATGCCGCATAGACGAGCAAAGCATTAACGACAGCCACTTGACGAATGCTAATGGATCATTACCATTGATGTAATGATGATTGAGAGGATGTGTCCTACCTCCGCTCTCCGCTTTGTCCGTTCCAAGCGTAAACGGATATATCGCTCGATTTACCGATGTACGTACGCACACGTTAACACACTAGTGCCAACGTAAGTGTACAGACCCGGTGTACGGGCATTTATCTATCGAAGCACGTATATTGTAGGCGCAGTCATTTACATGCGTACCGCAACGGAGGAGCATCAAAATCATCGAGATTTCGCGAGGGGAACGTCCGTTGGGCATTTTGGGGGTAAATCCCGATGCCCAGGCCCACCGATTGGCTTCTGTCAGGAATTGGATCATCGCGGTCTCTCGTCGTCGCACTTTCGCCGCTTTTCGTTCCCATTGGGAATATTCTTTAGTTCGATGCGAGCGATGCACGTTGGCATTAATTGCCGACGATAAAATTTGATGGACGTGTGCTAATCGCCCGAGAGATTTGACGCCGGATGTATTAATCGAGTGATGTTGAATATGTTAAGAGATGTGGCTGTAAGATTAGAAAGCAAAAGTCTCGTTCGTATTTTTTTTCATAAATTATTTTCATTGCGCATTGATTGATATTGATCGTAAATCAATTTATCAGCAATAGCGTTTATTAATATTCTTCTTTTTAAAATCCTTTCGGGAATGTATTCGGTCGCAGCTTCCTTTGGACTCCTCTCTTACAGGCGATCTCTTTCGTTTGGACACTTGTCTATTTAACTCGTTCCATAATAACCTTAAAATCAAGCAGGCAAGTGTCTAACGGATTTTTTCTGTAATCAATATTTCCTAAAAACTTTCATTAAACAATTCAGTATTTGGGTCGTCTCAGTAGCCGTAGTTAAGAGAGCATATTTGATTAGCAAAACTTCCTTTATTCATTCTATGTTTTCGCTCGCCCTGAAGTTTAGTCTTGAGTATACTGTGCGCAAAAGTTATTCCGATATTCGAAGAAATTATTGCAGTTGCGGATATTTAACATTTCCGGTTGACAAATTAATCTAAGTATCAATTAGAAACGATTTTGTACAAAAAAAAAGATTTTCGCATTACATTTTGAGCATATTTCCAAAACGTCCGTTTTGCATTAACCAACTGAATCATAGAGACCGTTAACCGATTCAGCCAGAACCATGTTTCGCACCGGCTCTGATAACAGCTCTCCCGATAAAAATATATTTACAATGAAATTTGTAGACATACCTCAATAGCTATACCTTCCAATGTAACAAATTTGAATGAAATCGAGCTATATCTAATTTCTAGATAATTTCTAGGTTTCTCGGATAATAATCCCCAAAATTCAACAATTCCACCGCCCACCTTGCCCCGTTAAGTACGATGTGAATACCACGAAAGTTAGATTAAACAAACGTTGAGTGAATATTTCGATTGGTAAAGATAATACATAAATCGGGCCAGGATGCGCGCAGCAAACGAGGAATCTTTGATTAGTTTTTCACGACGTCGTAACTACATTTGACTGGGATGCGTTACACGTTTAAATTATTAAGGTGAAAAAAATATAATCCTCGATTATCACGATCAAGAAATTCAATAAAGGTACGGTCCACGCGAGTGAACACCCGCGCTCGCTATCTCTGGTCAAGGACCACGAGCAATCGATATACCTGTGCCGCGACCGCCGTCAATTACAGATGATTTATGATTCTCTCGGTAACTCGGTGTACGTGTGAGTGTCTACGTATGAACCATTCATAGTCGTGCGCACACGCGTTCGCGGTCTCGTCGACGTCGTCGGAAATGTAACTCACGTGGCCTCGCAATTATTATAGGGTCTCGATTGGTCAGGTATATGCGAGAACTCGCTGCCGGCAAGTTCGAAGCAACAGCACCACTCTCCGATTGTCTTTCGCCGCGCCTCTCATCGTGCCGCGAGCCAAGTGATGGAACGCGCGTTGGACCGTATCGTAGGCACATATATAGTATACCGATGAGGAATGGTGCATGAAAATCCATCGCCTCGAATAAAATCGAAGCGAGTCGCACCCATGACTTCAAGCATAAATTTATGTTCCTTTTACATACGAAGTGTGCCATTTGTTTTCCAATACCGTAATAGTTGGGAAGAGGTAAAAGATAACAAAAATCAGGAATAGGTACGAGCTTTGCTGTGACACGCATCGAAAAATTTTCAGAACTAAGATGACCCTCCAAACAAAAAAATATCGAAATAACTAAACTTTATTAATCGAGTTTTATTGTGATTTTTATCGATACGATCACCTGGAGATCGCTCGTTCAAAATTTAACGTTGCTAATTCATTTTTGGTTTCAATCTACTCGATGCGTGGCCCGAGATTTTTCAATTCACTTCGCTGTCCCTGAGTTAATTCGATGTCTCGCAAAAATAGGAGAATATGTATGTATATATATATATATTTATGCATTTAAGTTCATTGATTTACTACTCAAATTGTGTTCCCGTTCCTGCCAACGACGCATGGTTTCGCGTCACAATCCCACGTGCACTTTGTACTTCATTTTATTTTGCTTTGACTTTTCTTTTTCCCTCAGTACATTTGACAACTGCATTTGCTTCTTGGAACGACGTACCACGTGAAAACGGAACATAACCGTTCGTGCACGAGTGGCACACATCGCGTACGGGAACGGTCCGTTAACGATGTAGCAAAGAGAGAGAGAGAGAGAGAGAGAGGAACGGAAACGCGACGTGAAAGTCCGGAAAAGCGACAAATTCTATCTGTATACGAAATATACACAAAATGCGCGAAATGTCAAAGATTTCCGGGGCACGTTCATATAAAAATCAAATTGTACTTTTTCGCGAATGCAGCTCGGCGGAAGAGAGCGTGAGAAATATGTATGTACGTCGTATACAGTGACAGGGTGAAACTAGTTCGTGACATTTTTTTCGCATATATGTATGCAGTGCACAGTTATGGAGATACAGATTGCATACGTACAATGCACGGTGAGCAAACGCGACAGGAGACCGACTATGGAAATGGACAGTAGAGCGAGTCATTTTGTTTCGAAGATAAAAATGACATTCTTTTTTTCTTCAATTGCCAAGTAATCGCTACATTCTCGGAAAAGTAAAATTATTTCGCTGCGTGACAATAACGGATGCCTAATTCTCCTCTTTTTTCATACAATCTACTTAACCTACATGAACAAATAAATATTATTGACGAACCTACTCCCAAATATTTCGTAAATTGAACATTTCGTTTCTCGTCCGTTTCCAGAAGCACGTTGAACTTCCATTATTTGCTGAAAACCCTGGAGAACTGGAAGACTCGAAAAAAAGGCAAGTTGCAGTTTTGGCCATCGTGCAAGGAAGCGTAGCGATATAGGGGCGCGAATGAATCTTTTAAATCGTTACGGAAAGGAAAATTTGTGGTTGAACTTTGGATTGGTAAAATACTATGAAAGTTCCGTTCACTTTCTTATTTTTGTTATTATAAAAAATCACGGTAAAGGTGATTGAATAAGGATCGTAAACAATCGGTATCGATCGTTGTATGAAAATCATAAAAAATAATTGCGGGCAGTTGAAAAAAGAATCCATTTAAAATCGTTGTAGATCACTGAATCAGAATCGTTTAGAATATAGTTGAGAATCCCAGTAAGAGGATCCTAAAAAATTACTGTAATTCCTTGAATAGAGATTCTAAAAATGACGGCAATTCATTGATTATCATTTAATAAAACGTTGAAACGTTGTTCGCGTTACTTTCGTGGCTCAAATTTTCCGATAAAATTTGGGAAACCCCGACCTCTTGAAAACATTGATCAGACGTTATTTGGACTGCGTCGGAGAACTGTAGGAAAAAATGTGGATTCAGGAGGAAAGATCTGCTGTAAAACAACCGGGCGTACACCCTTTCGGTCGCCTCCTCGTTTTCCCAAGTATATCAGTGACTCGCTTATCCTCCTATAGAATATATATATATAGATGCGACGACGTTGTCCGTAGAGAGATGGTCGGAGGTGGTACTATAATACCCGACGTTGCTGAGTCAATATTATCCTTTTCTCGAAGTCTGTCAGTGAAACGCGAGTGAGAGAACGGATGAGGGGAAGTAACGTTGCATCGCAGGATGGTACTCGGTTGCTGGTCGTTCACCAACCCTCTCCCTCTCTCTCTCTCTCTCGCCCTCCCTCGCTGCATATTCCACCGTCTCTTTAACCAAACTGCCAACACAGCGAAGTCTTCGACATTGTAAAGCGATAGCACGGATTACGCGTCCTGCGGCTCGTGCTGCTGCACGCTTATACTCCCCCGCCCAAAGAAAAATACTCCTCGAGAAAGCGAAAAAACCTCCCCCGGTCGCCCGACTTCCAACTTGAAGTGTATGTAAATGGCGGAACTTCCGGCTCTGTTTTTCTGGTGTGTCTCTTCACCCTATGCGACAGGGGAGAAAAATGAGAATAAAGAGAAAGAGAGAGAGAGAGAGAGAGAGAGAGAGAGAGAGAAAGAGAACGAGAACGAGAGATATATTCGTCCCTGCATTTCGATAGTCCCACTTATTTTCGCGTTTGTCTTTTTTCTCGTCCGAGAAACCGTGAGAATTCGCGAGGGAAAACATTTCGTACCGTCTATCAGGAAAAAGTCACAGGCGTAAGCAATGATCGTCGAGAATGCTCATTTGGTAGATAAGGGGCTTGAAAGAGGAAATAAACGAGAAGGATAACGCGAGTTTGAATGGCGAAACGACGTATACCGCGTGCGGAGGAGCCTCTGGGTTGCCGCAGCGAACAACTCGCTTGTTCTCAGGATTATACTTCATTCACATTCATCATTGTCCGAACAAGCAACGGACACAAGTGTACATTAATTTATAATTCACCTTAACCTTCGCCCGGATAACCGAAGATCCGCTTATAGACGTCAGGGACCGAAGAAAGAATAGCTCGTTCCAGGGTGTTGTTTCTTTAGCGGCGTATCATAAGTCTCGCCTCGTGGCTCTTTATTTTTTGAATGAATGAATGGAACACTTGGATGAGGCGAGTCGGAGACAGAGGAGAGACATGGCTTTCCTTCTTGTCCTTCTTGAGAGAAAAGACAGACGGAGAGGGAGAGAGAAAGAGAAAGCGAGATTCTCACAAAAGGGGTTGCACATAATTCTCTTTCTTTCACTCGCTCCCCATCGTGATAAAAATGAGGAAGAAAAGGTCGAAAAAAAAGAAAAGCTTCCAAACAAGCGATTCTTTTCACGGCAATTAATAGACTTTTTTTTTGTTCCATCGAGAAACGGAATCGAAACATTTTTCGAAATTGTGCAGGTTGTAGTAACCGTGACGGTTAAAACTATGACAACTTTGAAGACTGTCTCCAATCGGTTAGACGAAAATTCGCCGTCGATACGTAACAAAAAGTATAAAATCGAAAAACATAGCCGGGAGTGTTCAGACAACCGATGCGTTCTCACGAAGCGGCACGTGTATAATTTTCAAGCTGCTCACGATTTTTTTCGGTATGCGAGTGCGTCGAAGACCTCCGAAATGTAGCCAGGAAAGAGGGAATATCATGTTTGATATTCGCTCTTTCTTTTTTTCTCAGCTGTAGACGTTTTTCGACTGTTTTTTTTCAACGTTTAATTCTCTTTCAAAGTTTCGATGATGCAATTTTGAAGTCTTGTGTAGGCGGATCTGATCGCGATAATTCAGAAATAAAATACAGCGAAATATCCTGTTTTTAATAATATCTCTTTTTCGTTTCTCGCCCAGATAATCGACTCTGGTTTTTAATTATATTTTTTGGTGAGCATTCGATATCCATACTAAAAAAAGTTCGATCTGAACCCTAGTCCGACAGCTTGAGCTGCCGGTACTTGGATGGGTGACCGCTCCATCTCATACAGGCTTGCGACTAAAGTGGGAGGGAATTTTACTAAAATTCTGATGATAACGGAAACGAAACGTGGTAAACGTATAGTCCACTGCATCGTTACCGGTTTTCCTCAGTTTCCCTATGCCCTCGTGAAAACCGTGTACAGTACACGTAGTGCAAAAGCGAAAGGGTGAACGGAATCGGGAACATATATACCCGAAGGAACATTGGAATGTCGTACAAGAAAAAATAAATAAAATTAAAACGAACTCTCGTCCCATTCAAATGGTACAAGCTTCAACACCATACGGATCACCGGATAATGAAAGGGGGCGAAAAAACGAAGAAATCGCGATCCTGCGTGCTGCTTGGGGTTGGGTTAACTTGCGAATAAATTCGTTCGCTGGCGCCAGGAAGGAGAGAGAGGGAAATGAAGAGAGGAAGGGAGAGAGAGAGACCGGCGAGGGAAGCAATTCCGAATTGGAATATTCAGTAGATGCACACACCACTCGTCTTTCGGTGTTGGACCTTCAGCCCTGATAGTAACGCTAACACCAATATAAATATACCACTGGAAATGTTTTGTGTATGTGGTTCACGCGATAAGGGATCGCGAGCCTGCAAAATTCGTAATGCCCGACAGGTACGAGACACGCTTCGCCTGCAAGGACTCGTCGTCGTGTATATTTGTGTGTGTGCGTGTGCGAGCCAGGTACGAAACGATCGTTGCGATAAATTCACTTTTCAGGGGAGACACGTTGTTTGCTACGAGAGCGGAAAGTGCAAAAGTCAGCGCTAAGTTATCGTCGGACAAACGTCTCGTGGAGAAACGGGGAAATCAACGGGGGATCAAAGACGCTCGGATGAACGAATTAAAAAGTAATCAAGGAATTGTTACCCTTCGGGATAGAAAGTACAGTCGAACGTGGAAAAAAAATGCTGCGGCTAAATCTAAAATTGATCAAGTAGAGTTTCGTCTATTAGTCGTCTATTTTTCGTGAAAGAAAAAAAGGCAAAGGACACCATTTGTGTAATGAAAAACGAAATATTAAAATTGTTTTTTATCGAAAATTGAACTTTTTTATAATCTACATTTTATCTTTTCGTTTTGGTTGTGATTTAATTTACTTTTTTTTAAACATTAATTAATAATCGATTCGAGTATTAATTAATTTCAATGATCTTTTATGTTAATTGAAATACCATTTTTCAAACAGATTATTTTAATATTGATTTAATTACGACATCTTGTTATTCCAACCTTTTACTTAAATTTGATACCTCTACGGTTTATCGATATTTTCTAATTTAAGAAAAAACAAACTTGGCATAAAATACATAAATTGAGAAAGAAATTTCGACTTTGTTATGCCTGTACTCTGATTAGGCAAAGATACGGACGTGTTTTTTTTTAACCATCTGCTCATTTCGCAAACGATACTGATTGTCTGTGTTTTCGAAGCAACCGCGAAAGAGCCTCAAGCCGCAAACGTTTATAGGCTCCATCTCCGATTATTCGGTCGTTAAATAATCTCGAATGATTTTCAATGCACGTGACGATGTGTCGCGGCGGAATGAACGAGCACAATAGTTGCTGGAGGACGGTACGAAACCGCGTACACGCATGTACATTAAACGCATATACATTACATATGTATATATTCCATCTCAGGATGCCTTGCACCTATTGTAGGAATTGCATAATAGAAACTGCACCTATCTATCTCCACGATACGTAATATACGGAACAAGAATAACTGTATGGCATTCCAACCAATGAAACGTCGAGCGGGGGACAGAGAGAGAGAGAGAGAGACGGGGAGGCCCATTCCGTTGCGGCGGATGTACGCTCAGCAAGTGCATCGTTTATGCGGGTTGACGCCTAATCGCTGTGCATGCAACGTGGGTGGTGAGAGTACATAAGGGACATAGACGGCAACAGTGGAAGGGAAGGCGCCGTATACTACGAAGACTGTACATATGTACATATATATACGCGCATATTCATGTATATACACATATAAATGTACAAGGAACCCCGATTTTCTGACACCTGGAGAGGGGACATTAGTAAAAGAAAGGTTTCGAGCATTGGTAGAAAAAACGTAATGCTAGTAAATCCATCAAAAGGAATTTACGAAATAAAGAAAGGAAAATCTTCGTAAGGAGAGACTGCGTTATGGACAAATATATTAATGTTTGCACATATTCTTCACTATAAGAAATGATTAGCAGATTATTCAAAATTAAAGATTCGGACTTACGTGAAAGGGTTATAAGGGTTCCTGGAGTATGATGTCGATAGGAAAGTTTTCTTTACTTATTTGTATAATCGAGTAGAATTTTGAATTCCCTGATTCAAAAGTCTCAATGAACAAAGAAAACACTTCTATGCATGATATTCATGGTTCGAATCTACCAAAGGGAGTTTACGAAATAAAAAAAAGCCGGTTATCGTTGCGTCCAACAATTCCAACTTCAACGTTGCCCCCAAAATTATATGTCCTCTTTTCTCTCATTGGATTCTCTGCTACCTGCAGCTCGTAAGCCTCAAGGCCGTTGCACGATGCACGCATAATGCATCGCACTGTGCTCTTCGAACGAGAGGGAAAGTGTGAGAGAGAGTGGAAACGAAGGCGCACTACATTTGCAGGCCTCATTTTTCCCGAGCAGGTGGGTCAGTTTGCAAGAGAGGGATACGAGTAGCGACGCAGACACGCCACAGAATCAACGATGCCCCAACGCTATCGAGGATCTCAAAGAGGTGCGGGGGTGCATAATGAAAGATAAAGAAATTGGGTCTCATAGTGCACTCGGGGAATATAAGGGTTATGGAGAGACAGCGACCGGGCCGGGTTTTATCTCAACACATCTTTAATTACTTCTGGTGATTTATTTGCGGGTGTTGGAGAATCGCCTTCCGTTCGAGTTTTAAAGGGCAATCACGAGGAGTTGCTCTCGGCTCGCGCCCAACGGGGCTATACTCGAAACAAGGACATTAGAGGGAGGAAAAAAGTGGAGCGAAAATTGAGAGCAAAAGCGATAAAAAGTGAGGAAACGGGGGCTCCGACGGAATGCCAAAAGGCCGTCTAGGGACTTTCATACGTATAGGAAAAGGTGACGTTGAAGGTAGTTTACTTCGGGGGCTATACTTATAGTATAAAGTTTTCCTCAAGGTCCACATTATGTTAAATGATTAAGCCCTGTGGCCATATTTATATACCTTATATTTCTGACTATGTTCGTAATGAGTTTTATTCGTTTGATGATATTATAGTTGAATTAATTACAATTATCGTTATGATGTTTTATCATAGTTTATTTATTTTAGCAACCTTATAGAAAGAAGTTCAACCCTGTGTCGATAATAACTGAATTTTTTTCCTTTACTACCACATTGTTATTTTTTTGCCGTTTCATTGTTATGAAACGGCAAAAATTTCATTGTTAAGGGAATAAACACGCTGGAAACTTTTGACGCGGCACCTCGTCACATCGGGAATGACAATTTTGGAGTTTTGAGCTGCGAGTAACTATTGACGGATGGCGCGCCCCGGCCGCGAATTCGGCCTCGAAGTCTCGACTTTTCGGGCGAAGAATCGTGGCAGGAAAATTGCCGAGCGCCAAGCGTGGGCGCGTGTGTGTTTATATACGTGTGGATTCGTGACGAGCGCAGCGTGGAGAAAAGACGCGCGTAGTTTCGACGCAACGAAAACATCCACGTACATGTACGTGTGTCAACCGATACTCACATACATATAAGAAGTATATACTTTCCGGGAAAACAATACGAGATATCAATATGAATCCAACGCCATTCGGTTAGGCAAAAACCTTTTCCAAGCGCACACATTGAATCTGTATGGCATATGAGAGGCTCACCCTACGACCTTTCGAAATTTCGTGATTTTTGAGATCCCGGAAAAGTGGCCGGTGTAGTCGAACATTTTTTTTCTGTTCTAATAGTATTAAAAGAGTCGTTTTAATCTAAAATGTTCGGCTGATTACGAATATTAACGAATTTTCGTCGAAAGCACTGCAGGTAACAAAAAAAATCGTGGTTTTATAAGTTTTTTACAATTTTTTCATGAAAATTTTGGGTTTTAGGGAAAATTAATGGTAGATTCGTACTCAGGGAATAAAATTATATCGAAATGGACCAATAAAAAAAATATTAAAAATCAAAAATTTTTTCCGATTTTTGGGCAAAATACGTTTTTTCACTAAATCATCGATAACTTTTTTTTCTTTGGGAAATGGCCCTCCACTTTGCGCTCAATCTCTTCGTTACGATTTTCTCTTCAAAATGCTTTTTTAATCATAAAAATCCGATGGTTTTTTGATTTTTGGCAGAATTTCAAAGATGGACCATCG
>JAPYZI010003795.1:0-29195 GCA_030523105.1 Ophioninae sp. A BG-2022a | reverse complement strand
CTCTTTTTTTGCCATTTTTCAAGTGGACTTTCCGGGAAAACTATACGAGATATCGATACGAATCCAACGCCATTATTTAAGTTAGGCAAAAACCTTTTCGAAACCCTCCCAATGAATTCCGATAGCCTACGAGAAGCTCACTCTACGACCTTTTGAAATATCGTGATTTTTGAGATTCCGGAGAAAATGGCCGGGGAGGTCGAAAATTTTTTTTTTCCGTTTTTAAACTCTTAAAAGGGTCTAGTTAATCGTAAATTTTCTGCTGATTACGAAAATGCCGGAGTTTTTGCCGAAAGTGCAAAATTAGAGTGGGAAAATACGAAAAGACCACTCGGGAATATTGTTTCAAGCTTTTTCCCTCGAAATTTTGGGTTTTCGGGGAAATAAATGGTATATTCGTGTTCAGGGGAAAAAGTTACATCGAAATGGACCGATAAAAAAAATATTAAAAATCCAAAATTTTTTTCGACTTCTGAGGACATGAAGTTTTTTCACTAAAACATCGATAACTTTTTTCCCTTTGGGATTTGGCCCTCCACTTTGCACTCAATCTCTTCGTTATGATTTTCCCTTCAAAATGCTTTTTTAATTATTAATGTCCGATGATTTTTCGATTTTTGGCAGAATTTCAAAGTTGGGCCATCGATTTTTCAAATTTTTCCATACATACCCCTTTGCCTCTTTTTTTCCGATTTTTCAGGTGGACTTTCCGGGAAAACTATTTGCGATATCGATATGAATCCAACGCCATTATTTAAGTTAGGCAAAAACCTTTTCCAAACCCTCCCAATGAATGTCCATAGCATATCAGAAGCTCACCCTACGACCTTTTGAAATTTCATGATTTTCAGGATTCTGGGAAAGTGGCCGGGGGGAGTCGAAAAAATTTTTTTCCCGTTTTTAACCTCTCAAAAGGGTCTATTTGATCGAAAATTTTCCACTGATTACGAATATGCCCGAGTTTTTGCCGAAAGTGCAAAATTAGACTGGGAAAATGGAAAAAAACAATCTGCACAATTTTTTTCAAAATTTTTAATAAATGCCGAGCATGTATAGAAGAAATTGGATTTTAAAATTTCGATGTGGCCATGAACGTGTTCGTCATTCCCTTAATATCAAGTTTATTACTTACTATTGATATAGTTCAGATAAATTATTACTGTTCCGTCTAATTAATTATATTTCATTTCAATATTAATAATAATGGTAATGAAAAATTAGAAATTAAAACAATGAAAAAAAAAAAACGAGACGAAAAAATCGAGGGTTGACAGGTGAAAATTCCTGAGCACAATTTTCCTGATTTTTTTCGTCCAGTCACGTGCTTTTTTCTTAGTTGGCGTTTTTCAGTGCAGCAAAACGGGATCGAAAAAAAGAAAGATCCTCGACGAAGATGATCAGCAGGACAATGGTAAAAGATCGGTATCGAGGAACACCACTCAGCTCGGAGATCGAAAAATAAAGATCGAAAAAATGAAAGCAAGAAACGTTCAGCCAATCGCCTAGACGTATTCTTTTAATTTTAAAAATTCTCTTTTTATTTTCGATTTTTTTTTTTTAATACTCGTCAAATTTTATGCGAGCGATCGGTTGATACTATTAAATCGATAATTATAGACTGGAGAGTACACACGAGAACAGGAGGGAACGATATCGAGCTAATAGTGTATATATATAATGATATACACCCTTGGCCAAAAGTACAAAACACCCTGTAATTTTTCTATCCGGACAAAAAATCGAACATCAAAAAATAGAGAAAAAAAATCATGAACTAATTCACGAAACAGCTTTTTGTAAAACGACGGAACGGAAATGTGTCAATATGGAAATTGTTAGTATTATTATTATTATTATTATTACACTGTTAGTATTATTATTCAGTTTAAAAAAAAACACTTCGAATAAAAATACTGCAAATTTATATAATTGATTAGGAATTCATATAATTATTGCACAATCAAATCCAATATAATAAAAAATTTTTAAAATAATTTTATTAAATATAATTAAAAGGTAAATAATTGAATTTTCAACACAGAGGTATCATCTGTTGTGTTAAATATTTATTTATGTACTTTTTAATTATATTTAATTCAATTATTTTTCCATTTTTTATTTCAATGTAAATAATTCTTTAATTATAATATTTTGAAAAATATAATGGTATTTTTTTCTTTAAAAATTTTGAAATTTAATTATTAATTTAAAAATATCAAAATTTAAAATCAATTGGAATTTATTTTTTTCTCCTATCGATACTGTCAAAAAAATGAAAAATTATAATTAAAAAAATAAAAACGGAGGTAGCTTTTCCCTCTTGAAAACTTCGTTTGATAAATTGGTTTGGCGTATTTTTTCTTCGTCAAGATAGCCGATAATAGTCCGGATAAAAGAATTATAGGGTGCTTTGTACTTTTGGCGAAGGTTGTATACGTGCATTGGTCAAGCTCGACACTGAAAGTGAGGACCATTCTCGAACGAGTTATGGGCGATCTCCGATCGGTATCTCGTAATTCCGGCAACCTGGTATTGGTTCCCTTCGATGTCCAGTCCTCCCGAATAAATCGCGTGCTTTCGAATGAGCTATTATTAATCTTTCGAATTTAACACACCGGGCACCCTAATAGTTCGATATATATCCATACCCAAATGGATTTCTTTTTCTTGTTTCTCCATTCATTTATTACTATTTTTACTTTTATACTTTATTTTTTAATGCATTATTTTGTTTGCAAATTCCGAATTTTTCGTATTTTTTGTGGACTTACTTTCGTCGTCTTTCAAAAAAAAGTCAATTGAATATTCACCCTGAAGAATTTTGTCGTTGTTTTTATTTGTTTTCGGTAAGGATTTTGACATGTACTTTTGGGTTTGGGTTTGTTTGGGTTTGTTTGGTGGGTGATCGAGTTCATCATGCGACAGTAATACTATCGGGTAACAAAATATAATAATAAAAACATTGATGAACCATGGAAATAATGGCTAAAATAAAGAAATATAAATAACAAATTAAAAAAATTACTTAAAATATAATCAAGTACAGTTTCGCCAAAGAAAACAAGAAATAGTAAACACTTTCGGGCAACGTAATGCATATACAAAATAATAACAAAATATAACAGAAATAATAATAATAAACAAAAGTATAATAATAAACTAAAACCAAACAACTAAAAACTTGAAAAATACTAAAAGTACTAAAAAGAAAAAGATGAAGATGATGATGATGATATAATTTGTTACATCCCAGTCTTTGATTTTCGGGCAAAAAAAAAAGAAATAACAAAAATACCGTAGAAACTTAAACATAACTTAAAATTAATATACACTAAGAAAATAATAATACTTATAATGACAATAAATAATAACGATAATAATGATAGTAAAAATAATAAACAAAATAAACATAAATAGCGGTGAAAATTATAAAAAATAACAATAATAATAATAATAAATAGTAATAATCATAGTAATAATCATAGTAATTATACAATAATAAAATAATAAAGAAAGCAAAAATAACTTAAAAATAAAGTAAAAAACTAAGAATACAATGAAATTTGTGATCCTGCTCTTCCAATAACTCGCAGTTAAATAAATAAATAAAGAGAGAGAGAGAGAGAGAGAGAGAGAGAGAGAGTGAAGGACAGACTACTCGGAGGTGGTGGTTTACATACGTAAAATATGTATCAGGTAATGGACGTCTTATAGTAGACGAGGAGTACGGCAAGACGTCCCAACCCAAACAAGACGTCGACAACCCAAACAAACCAAAACAAATTCCAAACAAACCCAAACAAACGCAAACCCAAACAAACCCAAACCCAAACAAACCCAAACCCACCCAAACCCAAACAAACCCAAACCCAAACCCAAACCCACACAAACTCAAACCCAAAGAAACCAAAACCGAAACCCAAATAAACCCAAACCCAAACAAACCCAAACCCAAACAAACCCAAACCCAAACAAACCCAAACCCAAACAAACCCAAACCCAAACATACCCACACCCAAACCCAAACAAATAAATAAAGAGAGAGAGAGAGAGAGAGAGCGCGAAGGACAGACTCGGAGGTGGTGGTTTACATACGTAGAATATGTATCAGGTAATGGACGTCTTGTCGTAGACGAGGAGTACGTCAGCTCTGGAGTGCGCGACAAGCCGGACTTCGTGTATCCGGTAATTGGGTATCGGAGGATGGACACTCGAACGCGCGATCCTCTCGGATCCTTACGCCCGAGCATTCAGGCTCGCACGCCGGTTTGACATAATCGCGACACGTTGTACCAGCCATGATCTATAGCTAAATCCGTATAGGTAACGATTGCCTTGTCCACTTCGGAGCTACGATATTACAGACACGATCCAAACTCAGCCCTGCACATACCCGATCCTGTGACACGAGTAAGCCAACTCTGATAATTATTATCTTTAACAGGAGCAAGTTTCACAAATGTGAAACTTGCTCTTGTTAATCCGCAAAGGCTTGGCCACGATCGTGGCTGACCTGACTCGCGAATCGTACCGTACACGTGCTCCACGAAATCGCGAAAATTCTCCAATCGATTATTATCGAGTATCAATTTTTTTATCTTTGTTTATTGATTTTTTTTTTCAACAACGAAAGATTTTTATTTTATTTTTTTTTATCGATAAGAAAAATCGGAAAATATAATTGAGTACGAATTTTTGTAATTAATAATAATTGATTAACGAGTTTGGGATTTATCGAACAGTTGTCTAAAAATGAACTGCTGTAAATTATATGTATAGGTATATATAAAAAAATACCAAATGTTAACACGATGTTTCCATAATTGACAACAAACGAGGAACGTTCTTATAATTTAGTACTCACTTGCATATATCAATTACGATAAATACTCGTTCATTATTGTCAATCGTAAATTATTTTACGGTACATTTTTTAAATCTTTTTTAACAAATGAACTTTTTTTTATGGAGAGAAAATAAAAACAAGTGATGACGAATTAAAAAAAAGTGTTTTAATTTAAAAAAATTATATTTTCTTAAAATTTCGGTTTATTGAAGTTTACATTAATTTTTCCACCAATATTTTCGATGTTCCTCGTTTGATATTTAACAAAAAATAAATGCAAGTGTTGCGAATTATATTTGGTATTTTTGTGTTCCCCCTTTCCAATATACTTAAGACTTAAATTTTTTTTTCGTTGTTGAAGTTGCCGAAAAATATGTATATGATGCCGATATATTTTTAAAATATATATATTATATATATATTATAACAATTCTTTGATAATTATTCTTTCGTTGTCAAATAATTATAATCATTTTCTGATAATTATTCTTTCGTTTTCAAATAATTATAATAATTTTCTAATAATCATTCTTTCGTTTTCAAATAATTATAATCATTTTCTGATCTTTATTCTTTCGTTTTCAAATAATTATAATAATTTTCTAATAATTATTCTTTCGTTTTCAAATAAGCATAATCATTTTCTGATAATTATTCTTTCGTTTTTAAATAATTATAATAATTTTTTGATAATTATTCTTTCGTTTTCAAATAATTATAATAATTTTCTAATAATCATTCTTTCGTTTTCAAATAAGCATAATCATTTTCTGATAATTATTCTATCATTTTTTCACTTTTAGTTTTTATAAAAATTTCTTATTCGTTTTTTGAAACGTTTTTTCGTTTATATTTGTTGATTTTAGTTCCAACAGATTTTTCTATTGTTTATTGTTGTTTTTTTTAAATAAATGTACAACCTTGTTTGTTCACTTACCCTCTCCATCTGACGTATTTAACTACCCCTTTCGCCAGTTCTTAAATTCTCCTTAATAAACCTTCGAACGATGGAGCTAAACTATTCGCGAGTCTTTTTCGAGATGTGCCGTCGTTGCAGGTGCATACACGGGAATGAAGATTCCTCGACGGTGTGAAACACGCGCGCGCACACATACAACCCCCGGAGTGCGCAAGATGCACCGGAACAATCCCTTTCCGTTCGCAGGTGCGGGCGCCGAAATTTCCCTGCCGTTTACTCGTGGGCGCTCGAGGGATGCGACCGTCGAGGCGGAAAAGGAAAAGAGATGACCGGGAGGCGGGAAAATCGATCCCGTCTTTTTTTTTGCGGAAAGAGCCGAAGGATGGACAATCGTGTGTGACTGGGGATATAACTAGCCGGATAATCTCGAAGAAAATTGACGTCTCCTGCGTCCCGTAATAATAGAGCTACCATTCCTCTCTGTCATTAGAAAATACACTGAGGGACAGGTGATACAATTTTTTTTTTTTTTTTGTAATCGTTCGTTTCTAATTTTTGGTCAAAAGTACACGAAAAATAACCAGCGACAAAATCAATTTTTCTTCCTGCTTTTATCAAAATACTATCGTGTTAGTTCACTTAAAAAAATTTATTTTTATTCCTATTCGTTGTATTTTTTTTACATTGTTTTTCATTATTTATTTTCTTTTTGCATTATTTTTTATAATATTATTGCCATTTTACATTATTTTCTATTTTTATTTACGTAATTCTTCGTTTCATTTAATTTGCACATTTTTTAGACACATTCCACGGACACGTCGAAAAACTAGGCGAACTTTGATAATTAATATCATGAAAACTATTCGTCCGATTTTAGCCAACTTTGTTTTATTCGAAAGTACAAACATTTCTGTATGCTGATAATTTTTTTAATCATTGTATATGAATTAGGAGCGTTGTTACAGCGGGCCGACGAAACCATTTCTTTTTCTAGCAGGATTTACGATACCTATCATCGCCTGCAATCGTTTCATTTTATTTTATTAAATCAAAATTGAAAATAATATCTATAAATATTAAAAATCTTTGGCGACGTAAGAATAAAAAAAAAAATATATATATATATATTTTCGTAAAATTGCAGCCGATTGAAATTTATATTAATAAATTTCCACCTAATCTTTCGACGTTTCTGGTTTAAACATTTTGTTGTCGTTGTTTCTTTTCAGTTTTCGAAAAAGAGGTCAATATTTTTTTATCCATGGACGCGCGGTGCTGCTATGATTTTTCAATTCGGAAGAGTCGCGCGATTTCGTCATTACGCGAAGATGCATGCGGGATCATGTACCTCCGATGTGCGCACGCACATGCGGATCCGAGAACGTCTCAATTATCGGCCGTTGCGTATATTTGGTACGTGAGAGAAAGGGCCTTAAATATGCACTTATCCGTGGTGTGTATTGCGAAATTACTTCCAAATTCGCGAAGTTCGTGACGATGAGGCATTAATGTTCTGCCTGAGGTAAAGAAATGCTCGTTAAGATTTTTCTCTCCTTCCCTCTCTCTGTCTCTCTCGCTCCCACTCTCTCTCTTTCTCTCTATGAGGATACGTAGGGTTTCTAGTGCGTTGCTTTTTTTTCTCTTCGTTTCTCCTTTTTTTTATTTTTATCTTTATTCTCGGTTTTTATTATTCTCCATTTTTATTTTATTTTTTATTATAAATTATGCTGTACACTTTTATTTTATTTCGTTCTTCATTTTTTCAATGTTATTTCGTTATTGACTACGGGAGAATTTGATAATTTTTTATTTTTATTTCCTTTTTTTTATTATAACTCATTCTGTATTCTTTTATCTCGTTTCATTCTTTATTTTTGAATTTTATTTTATTATTTACCACGCTATTTTGTTTTATACTTCATTTATTTTTTATTCTTTGTTACTCGAATTTTATTATTCTATTTTATTTTCTCAAAATACGTTTTTTATTATAACTTATGCTGTATTCTTTTATTTTATTTCGTTCTTCATTTTTTCAATGTTATTTCGTTATTGACTACGGGAGAATTTTATAATTTTTTATTTTTAATTCCTTTTTTTATTATAACTCATTCTGTATTTTGTTGTATTTCATTCTTTATTTTTGAATTTTATTTGATTATTTGCTACGTTATTTTATTCTATTCTTAATTCTTTAAAATTCTTTGCTACTCGAAATTTATTTTGCTATTTTATTTTCTCAAAAAGCGTTATCACTACGATATTATTATCTGCTCAATATTTTCGTTTTTTTTTTTTTCATCTGATCTTCATTTTCGTATTGCCTTTCCTTTTTTATATTCAATTTGATTTATTCTTTATTTATATATTTGTTTAATTTTCTCGATATACATTTTCACTGTGATCTTCTTTTTCATTTTATTTCATTTATACTTATTAATCCGCGTGTTCGTTTTTTATTTGCTTTTAAACGTTGATATTTAATTTTCTTTTTTTTTTTTTTTTAATTATCGTGTAACATTAATTTTATTGAGAGTCAGTATTTTCCCAATCGCCATCCTTGGCAGGACTCGTCTTTTTTTTTCTTTTTTTTTTTTGTTCTTTGGAACTATCTCGAAAGTCGTCTACTCGACCCACATTTCGCCAAAGTCTGCGCTCTATTTATCTTCCATTCGTAATTTGCATACCGGCCCAAATAAAAATCAGTAATCAGTCCGATACATCGAAATTTATTTATCGCCTCATCTATAATACATCAGCTCTTATTACTCATCCGAAACGAATTGAAGCAGAGTGAAATCAAGCCCGAATGACTTTTCTCGCTACATCGTGGGTAGCCTCGTGTATAAGGAGTAACAAGACTCATTCGCGGTTGCATATATAATCGTTATACTTTCGGGGAAAGTTGAACGATCGACATAAGAGAGCCCTTCACTTTTATCTTGAAGATTTCAAAAAATCGTGATTATCGAATAACAACGGTTAATGAGTTTATAAATTAATGTATATTGATAATCGTTATTACTAAATTTAATGATTTATTGTTACATATTAAAAAGCATTATACAACGTTATTAAATTTAAAGGTTGAAATATTATTTTTAAAATTTATTATTATAATTATCATTTTTCATAATGCTAATAATAATAAAAATGAAAATAATTATAATTATAATTAGTCAACTATTAAATTTAATAATGTTTAATAATTATTTTAATAAATTCATATTTTTTAAATGTTTTTGTTATCATTTATAATCATTAAACAATTATTTTTAAAATTTATTATTATAATTATCATTTTTCATAATACTAATAATAATAAGAATAAAAATAATTATAATTTTAATTAGTCAACTGTTAAATTTAATAATGTTTAATAATTATTTTAATAAATTCATATTTCTTTAATGTATTTTTTATTGCCTCATTACCTTTTTTAATTCATAATTGTTACAACATTAAGAATGATGAGTATTATACGTTATAGTTCTACGTTAAATAATCAATCATTCCCACGACTATTCGTAAATGTTGATAAAAATATATCGGATTAAAAAAATTATATAAATATTAAAAATCGAGAATCGACCAATCTCGAATTTCGAAATAGACTATTTATTTTCGATCGTATCAATATTTCAATGATGTTAAGAATAGCTGCAACTAATTAATCATCATTATTATCGTTATTGTTTAAACAATAAGAATAGAAAAACAAAAAAAAAATGAAAAAATTGTACAGTGATGCAATCGCGATAAAACAGAAATCTATATTTATGTACGTGTATACCTGTATATTTTTATGTATAAGGAAACAAACTTTCACGTATATGCCTCAATGTACAGACTCCAATCAAAATAATTTCCGTAACTTTTTTTTCCTTACCTCGTAATTCTCCTCTCTCTCTTTTTTTCTCTCTCTCTCTCGCTCTCGCTCGTTTTCGTATTTATTTACAAAAATCTCGTTAATGCCGTCACTAACGTTCCCAACGAGTTCTTCATGCTAATAAAATTCTTCGGAAGGTACACACGCTGAACGAACGTAAGTGACGTGCTCGTTATTTTCATATTTCTCTTCGCGAGTTGCCTGATTAAACTGTAACGTCATGATCGGTAGTACAGGTGAGCTCTTCCTCCATCCCCCACCCTCCAATCGAATGAGAATCCGAAAACGCCCTCTTCTTCAATTTTGCACGAATGTTCCTTTTAATATTCTCATAGAAGCCCTGTGACGATTTTTGGTGTTGAAAAATGCAAACAAACCCAAACAACCGCAAGTGAAGCTAAATAAACCAAAACAGACCTAAAAAAAAAACTTAATGAAACCCAAACAAACCCAAAAAAACCTATTAAACCTAAACAAATTTGAACAAAGCCGAATAAGACCAAACGGACCGAAACAAACTTAAATAAACCCGAAGAAAACCCAAACAAACCAAAACATGCTCAACCAACCTTAGATAAACCTAAACCCAAACAAAGAAAGCCCAAAAAAAAACAAAAAAAAAACTTGACCAGACCCAAACGAACTACAACAAACCCAATCGGGTACAAAGAAACCTAAAATAAACCCATACAAACCCAAACAAACAAAAAAATTTTTATTCGCTGATTTTTTTTTCAATTTTCCAAAGTAATCAAAAATTTACGAATGCAAAGTCACATTTTTTCCTTGCGTCCTTGGGTAACCGATATCCAAGCGAGTTCACCTTCATCGTTAAACCTTCGAATGACCTTCGAATGACCTTCGAATGACCTTCGAATGACCTTCGAATGACACTCGAATGACACTCGAATGACCTTCGAATGACCTTTGAATGACCTTCGAATGACACTCGAATGACCTTCGAATGACACTCGAATGACCTTCGAATGACACTCGAATGACCTTCGAATGACCTTCAGCTCAGATGTAGCGAATAAATAATCGAATAAATCGAATGAAAAACGTAAGAGCCCGAATACCCCACCGACTACGTTGGGGAATACCCCACATATCCATAGGTGCATCCCGAGTGCACGCAACGTTAAAGTTTCCAATTTGCTGTGCACCACTGAGAAATATACCTGGAAGTCTCAACTTCCAAAGCTCGGGGGAACGCGCACACGATCATCATCATCATCATCATCATCATCATTATCATCATCGTCGTCGTCGTTCTTTCGCTTTCGCAAACCCTCACCGGTTCCTGGCATTACTCGTACCGTTCGCTCGTCTTCCCCTCTTAATTCCTTCGTTTTCAATTAAGGACCACGAAAGCTTAGCCACCGTATCCCGAGGCGTTTCGAAACCCCGGTCGAGCGAAAATAAAAAAAGAAAAATAAAGAAAACTTCCGCACGTATATACAGGGTAACCGGTAATTCGACCTATTCCTTAAGAGGGGTCATTCCAGAGGTCATTCGAATCAACAAAGGCCTCATCGATTGGAGCTCGAAATTCAGTAGTTAATAAATATAGCTTTCCAATCTCATTGAAAATATTCAATCTTGTCACCAAAAAAAAAAAAAAAAAACAACGATAAAAAAACAAAAATAAAAAAAAATATATCCCACTCTGACAATAATATACTTTATCGATAATCTCGTGAAAGACGACGAATGAATACTTCGCAATTGCCAACTTTTTTTTTCATTTTGAGATTACTGGAATTTCGGGCAATAATAATAATAATAATGATAATAATAATAGTGACAAATAATATAGGAATTATGTAATGAGCTTGATGTACGATTTAACGTTATTATTAATTAAAAAACTTTATACTGTATTGTTATATAATATTTTTAACAATATTATAATTAATAAAACATGTTTATAAAACAATAATTAAATAACAATAAATGTAGAAACGAACAGATACTGCGTATCTAAATGTTTTCTATTTTATTTATTTTTCGTTTATTAACGTTATATAATTATTATAATATTATTATTTAATCATTAATTATATATTTATATAATTAATAATTTAATAATAATATTGTAATAAAGTATAAAAATAAAATATTGATACACATTAGCGATAGCTTACTACGAGGACGGTCCCCGAAGTGACAACGTCTCGAAAAAAACCTTTTCGTCCGCAGGATCCGTGGAATAGCTAATGCCAGATATTTATGATCCAGGTTGCATGCCCGATGACCATTCTGCCGAGAGAATCTCACGCGTCCGATAAAACGTAGTACACCGGCGCGTACTTTTTGAGTGATTAATCGCTGCACGCCCGGTTCACCCCGTGTCAAGTATCCCGTCGCATCGTCACGGACACCCACGTAACGCGTGCTAAACGAACGGACTTCAAGAATCGCATTAGCGTGTACACAAATCCTTCATGTATATTAATAATACGAAAAATCTATAAACAAAATGCAATAAAAGTGCATTAATAAATATAACGAAAATTCATAAATAAATATAATTAAAATTCATAAATAAATATAATTAAAATTCAGAAATAAATACAATTAAAAAATTATAATTATTATAAAATTGTATATATTTTTGAAAGTAATAATAATAATAATAATAATAATAATTCGTGTTATTCAAACAGACGCTGATGGATAGATTTTTTAGGACCTTGATATAAATGCTTCAACAAAAAATCTTTTTACATACATTAAATTTATCCTTACCGAATTTTTTTCAAAAAATTGTATTAAAATTGCATAAAAAATTAATTAAAAAATGCATTATTTTTAAATTAAATAATGTTAAATACATTATTTTATAGTTTTTTTTATAATTGAATGATATGTATTGTATTATTATTATTATTATTGCTAAAAATTATTATCCCCAAAAAGCCACAATTTTTTGAAAAAATGTAGTGGATATATATATATATATATATAAAGTGGGTATAAAGTGGGTCATTAAAAAGCAACTATTTCCCAGTCCTACATCCAGTGGCCCATTAATACTACTACCACTTAAAAAGATAATTGAACTGTCACATTTACGAAATAAAAAGAATTTCAATCTCCTACCCCCCCTCCCCTCCCGCTCTCACACTCTCTCTCTCTCTCTCTCTCTCTCTCTCTTTTTTCAATATTATATACACGAAATGAAAACTCGGACGTCCGACGTCTCAGTGATTACGGCAGTAACGATTTTTATGCCGCTTGCACTCGACGTTCCAGCGCGAAATAAAATCTCGCCACGGCAATAATAATTAGCACTCTCGGTGTGTACTTTTTTTCGACGATTCACAGTGCCCCTCGGATACCGTCTCTCGAACTATTTTTACTTACGCCACAATAACTTTAAGTATATCATACAACCTTTTCCTTATAAACATTTAAGTATATCATACAACATTTTGGATATAAACATTTTTAAGTTTTTTTTTTAATTTTTTGGTTAAAATCGCGGCCGTTTGGTATTTTTAGGATATTTTAATTTATTTATTTACTTTCTTGTTAAATTTTATATCTTTATGATCTCAATATTTTTGATTGGTTGTAAGTTGTTAAGCCTGAAAGTTGTTTTTAATAGGGCATAATAAAATATATCATTATTATAATTATCATATCTCTCTCTCTCTCTCTCTCTCTCTTTGGTTTTTTTTGTTATTTTACGATAAACATTTTGGTTATAATAAAGTTTGAGTTTTTTTTTTGTATTTTTATAATAATATTATTGAGTTATTATTTTCTCGAACGTTATATGTTTGGGTTGTTAACATTTTTATTTTATTTAAACATTTTCGTTTTATTTTAACATTTTTTTTAAATTTTTATTTAAATTTCCCAAAAGTTTTTTTATTAAGGCATAATAAAATCTATCATCATCATAATTATTCTCTTTCTCTCCCTCTCTCCTCATCAAAGTTCAATCGATCTTGATTTTTTTGTCCCTCAGGGTGTCCTCCACTTTCGCCGTCGGAAACGCCAATTACGCGCGAGACTCTCGAGACGAAACGAAAGTTGGAGTGTATCCCGACTCCCTCCCACGGCTTCCATCGCGGAACCGAGTCCTGATATCAAAAGGTGACGAACGTCTTCAATGCCTTTCCTGATTTTTTTTTTTTTTTTAATTTTAAATTTCTTTCTTTTTTCATTGACCCTGGCGAACCGTCATCAGATTTGCAACAGGTCGGAATGATTTATCGATCTCATCGCTGCTCGATTGACTCGAATGTTCCAGTTCGAATTTCGAAAACAAAAAAAGCAAAACAAAAATATATTTTTTTAAAAAAGCAGACAAACGGTATTTCGACGTTTTCCATGATTATTTTTAATTGTTCATTGCTCAACTGTTCCGGTATAAAAAAAGGCACGAAAAAACGTTTTTTTTTTTCAATAAAAAAAAAAAAATAAAAAATATGAAACTAAAAAAAGTACAAAGAAAAATTAACAAAAAAATGAATTTTCGAATTACGCGTTAGATAAATCGTTCCACTGTGAATAAAAAAAATATAAATATATAAAAAAAAAAACTAAAATTAGAAATTCGTGAAAAAAAAATGAATTAATGAAAAGAATTAATAAAAAATAGAACGAACAGTTTGTGAGAAAAAGAAGCAATGAAAAACCACGTAGCTACGATGTTTCACGAGTTTTCGGATTGATCGCCCGTTCACGTGTGCTCATCGAGTTCGTCGTTGCGTCACGTCGCACGATCTCGCACAAGGCACAGCTCGAAAAATTGGAAAGTAGCGTTTCTTTTACATCATCTCTCGCTCGCAAGGTTCACTTATGCGAGCCACTTAAAAAAGTGTTTGTTTCCCGATTCGCGGTACGCTTTTCGATCTCCACCTTCTCGGCCGTCACCCGAGTGACGCGGACGAACTCCAGTTTTTCCCGTTCTCCGTTTATTTCCAGTGCATTGACGGTGCTTTAATTGTGCGATGCCGGAGCATTGGTTTGATCCGTTTCTCAAAGGAATTCCGCGACGCGGATGCGTTTTTCGAGCAATTGAGATTTTTCCAGGCTATCAAATTTTTTTTCGAACGAATTTATGTACTTTGAAAAAAGAAATAAATAAATAAAACTTTTTTTATTTATTTACTTTCAATTCGCTTAATTTTCTTTTTTTTATTTTTCCAAAAAAAAAAAAACCTCAAAAGTATTTTTCATTGTTCTAAAAAAATTTAAATAAATAAGTAACAATTAATGATTTTTTTTTAGGATAATGAAAATTCATTCGTTCATTACTTTGAAAAAAAATAAAAATTATTTCCGCGCCGCGTGGAAAGTAATAGAAAAAATTACTATCACTAATATGAAAACGAAAGATAAATAATGACAATAAAAAAAAAAATTTTTTAATATGTCCAGAAAGTTACGAAGAAATTTTCATGATTTTTCTTTTTTCTTCGGAAATTAATTTTCATGGAAAGATAGAATGATTATACAAATAAAAAGTAACTAAAAAAAGAACTATCATTACAAGCTACTTCGAAAAACTCCCCCCCTTTTTTTAACTAATTTCGAATGCCTTTTATTTATTCAATCGACGACGAGCCAATATTTATTAATTATTAAATAAAAAAAAAAGTAGTGCAATCACAAATTCAGCCAATAAAAAAAAAAAAAAATACTATTATAGTGTTACTTGAGGCTATGAAAAAAGCCTGATGTGATGGATTCGAGGACACATCAAAGAGTTCAACTTTCTCGTCAGCGATTTATTTTTTTTTACGAAAAATCGAGAGTCAAGCTCTGCAAAATTAACAGACGAAAACTTCAATATTTTTGTTTTATTTCAAAAGCTACGATAATTTATATACTCGTTAAATAGCGTATTTATCGTTGCATCATTGCTAGGATGATATCCCCTTCAATTTATTAACAAAAATAACGAACTCTTGAGTCAATTAAAAAATAATATACAATTTTAACGAATTAAATCAAATTCTGCAAAATACGTGTAAATTTTTTTTTTTCGATCTCGTGTTTGCAGTGACATATATGTGAAATATCCTTATTGCGTCCTGTCCTGGCCAAGAAGACAAATGCGGCGTCTTTTTTATATAAACATATATATATATATATATACACACACATATATATCCGTGTATATAAATAAAAAGGCTGCATTTGTCTGCACATATATATATATATATATATATATATAGCAAAAATATCCATACATCCAACGAAACGTAAATACAGTACGAGTCGATGAGGTGCAGGGAAAGTGCCAAGCGCTATTATGCCGTCGAGTATATAAACTCGGCCGTAGAAAACGAAGTGGTTCAGTCAGTGGTTTAAGCGCCACGCTAATACACACGTAAGCCGCAGGATGAAAACGAAGGTAAGTCCTGGTCCTTTCTCTCCTTGTCTCTTTTTATTTCTCCCCCCGCTCCCCTCCCGGCCCACTGACTAAAAAAAAAAAAAAAAAAAAAAAAAAAAAAAAAAAAAAAAAAAAAAAAAAAAAAACGGCGCGTGAAAAAACGAGACTCGTAAATTTGAGTACGAAAAAAAGAACAATAAAAATGAAAAAAGAAACGACGCGTGAAAAAGGAGACTCGTAAATTTGAGTACGAAAAAAAGAACGATAAAATTTAAAAAAAAAATAAAAGAAGAAACTCGATGTTGACGATTCGATGGAGGCCTCGAGAGGAAAATCGCGAGATCGACACGTTCCACGACGAGCGGAAGTAGAAAAGTGAAACTCAATCGTCCTGGCGTCGATTTCACTCGGGCGTCTTCCGTTCGCCGATTTTTACGAAGATTTTTCTTACGATCGACGAGTGAGCGTTGCGACCGTGAATGGAAAACGCGTTTGGTGTGCTCGCTCGACAATGCTGAGCTATTCGTGCCTTCGTTGGTGCAAACGTTTTTTTTTGTTGTTTTATTTTTGTTTTTGTTCTTTTATTATTCGGTTGTTTTTTGTTTTTTTTTTGGTTTTTGGGAAATTCGTTGACGATTGGGTGATCGACGCGAACGACCAGGGATGGAAGTTTATGAAGAGAGCGTTTGTTTGGGTTTGTTTTGGCTATGTCGATGGGGTCAGTCTGTTTGGGTTTGTTTGGGCTAGATTAATGAAGTTAGTTTGTTTGGGTTACTAGAAGATATTGGGGGACATTGATTTCTGTCAACGGATTATTCGTCAGACTAAAAGAACGCCGACTGTTTGGGTTCGTTTGGGTTAGAATGATGGGATCAGTTTGATGGAAGCTGTTTTTTTTTTTTTTTGTGTTTGTTCGAAGAGATCGGAGTTTCATTGACTTCTTCCAAAAGACCTGTCAAACGAAAAGGACAATCGTTGTTTGTTTGGGTTTGTTCGACTCGAAGTCCATGGAATTTCGTTTGAATAAACATCGGTTTCATTGAATTCTGTAAAAATGTTTATCAGAGAAGAACACGATAATCGTGTCCGAAACGTGCCCGTTATTTTCAACGAAGATGTCTTTGGATATCATTTCGAAGGAATCGATGGATTCGAGTCGAAAGAACGAACGAATAGTGCAGTGTTAACAAAAATGTCCTCGATAATTAAATCTCAGCTTACGGAACTCAATAAAAAATCTTAACCCAACCGAAATCCCAAATCTCGTAACCCAACTGAAACTCCAAAAACATCGAATTTCACCCCAAAAATTAGAAAACTTACAACCCAACCGAAGAGAAATCTGAAAACTCCGAAACCAGCCTAATTCCCAAAACACTCAACCCGAACAAACCCAACGAAAATGCCAAACCTCTGGATCCAACAAAAATCGAAAAACAGTCGATCCATTCAAAACCTCAAAACTGCCAACCCAATAATCCTATAATTCATCAAAAACGACCACGACTAATCCCCATCTGATTGACTCGATGAAACGATTGCAGATACAGCCAGCTCTAGTGGCCCTATTGGCGGTGAGCGTTTTGGGTGGCGATAAGGATGAGACGAAGGCCGTAAGTGGAGAAACAAAAAAGACGGAGAAGCGGGGTTTGCACCATCATTACGGTGATTTCGGTGGTGGCGGCGGTGGTGACGGTGGTTCGTCGTACGGTCACGAAGAGCACGTTAAAACGATAACGGTGGAGAAGAAAGTACCGGTGCCGTACGAGGTAACGAAACACGTGCCCTATCTCGTTGAAAAGCACGTGCCCTACGAAGTCAAGGTTGGAGTACCTCAACCGTATACGGTCGAGAAGCACGTGCCTTATCCGGTCAAGGTATACGTCAAAGTGCCGGTACACGTTCCACAGCCGTACACCGTTGAAAAGAAGGTCCCTTACGAGGTCAAAGTACCCGTCGACAAACCCTACGAAGTTAAGGTTTACGTGCCTCAACCTTACACCGTTGAAAAACACGTGCCCGTTCCGGTAAAAGTACCGGTCCCGCAGCCCTACACCGTCGAAAAACACGTCCCCTATCCAGTAAAAGTCAAAGTTCCGGTACCTCAGCCCTATACGGTTGAAAAACCGGTCCCCTACGAAGTCAAAGTACCCGTCGATCGGCCATATCCGGTTCACGTGCCCAAACCTTATCCCGTAACCGTTGAAAAACCTTATCCTGTACCCGTCGACAAACCCGTTCCCTACGAAGTCAAAGTACCCGTTGACAAACCCTACCCCGTTCACGTTGAAAAACCCTATCCCGTACCCGTTAAAGTACCCGTACCTGCACCCTACACCGTACACAAACCCGTACCTGTACCCGTTGAAAAACCTTATCCGGTACCCGTTAAGGTACCCGTCGATAAACCCTACTACGTTGAAAAGGAAGTACCCTATCCGGTTGAAAAGGAAGTACCTTACCCCGTCAAGGTTCCGGTCCCTGTACCCGTTCATCATCATCACGAGGAACACCACGGAGATTACGAGGGCGGATTCGAACCCTCCGTTGGACATGGTGGCGATTACGGTGGCATCGAGCATTATCACGCTTAAAAATCTTCCGGAAGTATCAGCTATCGATAGACTCGTTTTTCCTTTTCGTTGGATAAACGGATTATTGGATAAACGAATGGAACACGAAAAAAAAGGGGCCGACGATCGTTGGGACGTGCAATGTTCTTCTTTTTTTTTTCTTCTTTTTTTTGTTTACGAAAATTTTTTGGTTTTTTTTTTAGATTTTTTTTTTTTTTTTTATGACTCTGTTACGTTTCGTCAGCGTTTGTGACGTTAGTTCGCAACGAACATGTGATAAAATATGCCGGTACCAAAACAATCGTACTACCATGTGCAAACTTGTGCAGGGAAGGAGGGGTTATTATTTTCACGTTTCGCTCTTCTGTAATAAAGAGATCAACATTTTTCTCTTATGATTCTAGATGACAGGGAATTTAATATATAAATAATGTGCAATCATGGGAATTGTTAGCGTACAGTGCAGAATAACAAAATTGGTAAATACATTTTTTAAATTCATTGTCTATAAAAAAATATATTCAAATTCATATGGCCAATCAGTTATTCGTATAATCGTTCTCGTTAAATAATTATTTTAAAAAATCTCTGCTAATGATTCAAGACGATGTCCAAATAAAAATATAAATAATGGAAAATTATGGAAATTGTTGGAAAAAGCAGAAGTGAAAGTTGATCAAACGTATATTTTTATTCATTTTTATTAAATGAAAAAATTAAGTAAATTAATCTGGTAAAAAAAATCAGATGCAAACAAATTTTCAAATGATTCAAGAGGATGGTCGAATAAAAATATAAATAGTATGCATTCGTGAAAAATGTTGTAAAAATGCATTGCTGAAGAGCGAGATGAGGAAATATATTTTTTTATTCATCGTCCATACAAATAAATTACAAATTTCCATGGCCAAAAATGTAATTTGCAAATCTCCTTGTGAAATGAGTTTAAAAAAAAAAAAATTGAAAATATGGTCGCGGATAATTGAATTTGACGGGACATTACGAATAAATGTAATAAAACGGGAATGGTCGAAGAGTGCATAGAAAAATAAAGATGGTTGAAGCCTCTTTTGTCCACCGAATACAAACATGTACATGTAAATATAAAAATTCTCGAGTGCGCGTGGGCGACCAAAACTCAGCACTGTAAAATTTCCGGTCGTGAGCGTATGAATAAAATGAAATAGGTGTATACGTAACTCTCAACGAGTCTCTTTCGTCGTCCTTTCTCGAAATCCCGAAATCCCCCTCTACAAAAAATCAGCGAGTTTTATCTCACTCGTCTTTTTTTTTTTTTGATTTTTTGAAATTTCTTTTGGGTTTGTGTGTCTTTTTTTTATTTTTTGAAATTTCTTTTGGGTTTGTGTGTCTTTTTTTTATTTTTTGAAATTTCTTTTGGGTTTGTGTGCCTTTTTTTTATTTTTTGAAATTTCTTTTGGGTTTGTGTGCCTTTTTTTTTATTTTTTGAAATTTCTTTTGGGTTTGCTTCTAAGTATCCTTCCACTTATTTCCGGTTTCGTTTGTTTGGGTTTCTTTTGAGTTTGCATTGGTTTAATTGGATTTGGATTTATTTGGGTATATTTGGGTTTGTTTGGGTTTATCTGCATTTTTGGGGTTTGCTTTTAAATTCGCTTCCACGTATTTCCGGTTCCTTTTGTTTGAGTTCCTTTTGGGTTTGCATTGGTTTAATTGGATTTGGATTTATTTGGGTATATTTGGGTTTGTTTGGGTTTATCTGCATTTTTTTTGGGTGTACTTAAGTTTGACCAAGTATATTTGGATTTGTTTGGGTTTGCTTGAGTTTGATTCGGATTTTCCAAGGTATTTAGGTTTCTTCGGATTTGTTTGTAATTGTATGAGTTCCCTTTGATATTTTTGTTTCGTTTAGGTTCGTTCGGATCTCTGTAAAAATGTTTTTTTTCTTTGTTTGGGTTTGTTTTGGTTTATTTTTGAGTTTGCCGTTTGCTCGTTCGAGTTTTGGTTTGCTCAGATGTGTTTGAACGCGTTAATAATTCTTTCGGATTTCGTATTCGTTTCTTTGGGTTTCCGTTGATTTTATTCGAGACTTCAAACGCGCGTTTACAAATACAATTTTTTTTTTTTCTTTTTTTTTCTTCATTATTGTACAAATTCCGTTTGACCTCTCGAAGATGCGATCTCTTAATCGCCCAAAGGACGTAGATAAAAATCGGTACGGTCACCGAACCGAGTATCGGCACGTGACGAAAACTTTGCGACGGAGAAAATTTCAAAGTGAAACTCGCGGATGCGTGATGGTCGCGTTCCGGTGAAACCGTGCATGCACTTCCGGTTTCACTTTCAATCGCAACAGATTTCGCGTTCTCTTCGTCCTCTTCTGCCTCTTCTTCTCATTCGTGACTCTCGTGTAATAAATATCGTTTTACGGATCTTTGCGCGTGGATTTGAATTTTACGGACATTCGTGTGTGGATTTGTGCGTGTGTGTGTGTTCAACGGTCAGTAAAACGCGAATAATATCGCTTTCACCGAAGTTTCTAGGCTCAGTTGGCGAACGTTCGCGATCGTTGTTGGACTTCTCGCGGTATCCGAGGAGCTCGCAGCCATCGTTGCGTGCCGTTCACATCGATCGCTTTTTCTCATACCGATTTTTTCTCTCTTTTATTATTTCTAGCTCATGATCGATCGAACGATCGTTACTCGCGTGCAAGCCTCAGATTACACGTGGTAAACAATCTGCCAACTGTACTGTTCTCGATACGTTTCGTATCGATCATTCGTTTCAGCAACGAAATTATAAATTGATTCTTATTGCAATCGTAATTTATAACCAACGTTATTGGTATTATGTATCGATTTTTTTTTTTTTATTTACGATAGTTACGAAAATTCGTTTCGTCATATATTTATTTATTTAATTTTCGAGCGCTTGGAACGATCTCGATCGAACGAAAAATGTAAAAATCTTTTTTTCGATTGGGACCTTGATACAAAACTTGTTATGGATATTTTGTAATTTTTGCAATTTTTTTTTTAAATTAAATCTATGGTTTTTTTAAATTAAAAAGCAAGGAATTATAATCGATGGAAAAAATTTAAATAAGAAATTTACTGAGCTGTTTTTATTTATTTTCTTACGATGCGAACCAAAAAAAAAACATGTCCAATAAACAAACTGTTCGTCGCTGAATCGTGTTGACGCGTTAAAAAATTGTTGTTTATTATTACTGTTTTACTCAGTCTAATATCATTGTTTTATTTATGTCATATACGTTTAACTTTAATTATACAAATAAATCTGAATATTAATATCAATAAAATGAATATTAATTATACAAATAAATCAAGTAATGTATAGAATTAATCATGATCACCTGAATAATAATAATATTAATTTCTTTATTTATCTATTATGTATATTTACGTATTTGAAAAATATTTGGAATTCTTTTTCACTGTTATTTTATACACATTACAGACGTGATATATCCATATATATATATACATATTTTTTTTCGATATATTTTCATTATTATTACTATACTACAAAATACAAAATACGTTGTTTAAAATTTCGTTTATATACCTTATAAATTTATATATTATATGTTTAAATATATTTAATTATATATTTAATTATATCTTTAATATTATTATTATTATTATTATTATTATTATTATTAATGGAATTGAAAAAAAAACAATTGGTAGTTGGAGAGTAAAAAATGTCATTAGGACACCAGTATTACCATTATTTACGAAGGATTTGGTTTTTTTTTTTTTTTTTAATTGGGTCATCGGTATTGCATAGCTCGTATAATTACAAATTGCGAATGCAAGCCACAAATTGTCGGTATATACGGAGTGCCCACTGACAACGAGACAATGAAATCGTGTGGATTTACTCGAGTGTATTTGTATAATTAGGAGTGCCAATGGTGGTAAAGTAATTCGGCCCAAGTGAAAGGGAATCCCACGGTGATATTGTAAAACCATCACGAAATCTCGGGTTGAAGATGACGACGTTCGTGTCGATACGAATCCACGATTTGTTTGTCGGTGTGGAAATACGATTGTGTTCGTACGAGAACGTTGATTAAGAGAAGGCGGGGCAATGGGAATTACACGGAGATCTCGACGTACCGTGATACGTATCACATTCCGATCAAATTAAAACGGCTTTTACCATCCGATCAAGTGGGGGACTCAATATATATATTTTTTCTTTTTTTTTTTTCATTACATTCACACGATTTTTCTTTTGTTTCAACCTTATGAAAATCATTTTTTTGCAACGTCGTGCGAATTTTCTTATCGAAATGTAAACTCGGTAATTAGGAAATAAGATTGACCTTTTTTTTATTTACCACGGTTGCGAAAGTTAGTTTCGTCATTTTTATTTATTTAATTTTCGAACGGTTGGAACCGTCGTGATCGAACGAAAAATGGGGAAATCTTTTTTTCAATTGGGACCTTAATACAAAATTTTTAAGGATTTTTTTTTTGATTTTGGATATATTTTTTTTTTAATAATGCTGTGGTTTATTATTGTAAATTGAAAAGCAAGCAATTATAATCGATGTAAAAAATGGAATTGTGAAGAAGAAATTTACTAAGCTGTTTTTATTTATTTTATTTATTTTTATCAATGTGAAAAAATATATAAAATGAAATTATTTATCTTTTACGTCGTCAAAAATTTATTAAAATGTTTCCATTTAAAAAATCGAATCTCCTCATGTCACTGCAGGGAATTCGATTATTATTAATAAAATTTGATTTGTCAAAATGGAAATCTAAAGATTTCGGGTTTTCTTAACGGAATTCGATTTTTTAAAAATGGAATGAAAAGACAAGTCGAACAAAAATGAAAATTTAAATCCAGAACGAATAGTTCGATTTTTATAAACTTTATTGCGACGTAAACGAGAGCAATGAATTTCATTAATTGGACGAAAAAGTGGGACGCATTTATTATATTTCTGACTTGATAATTGATATCTTGACATATCTATTTAATGTATTTTTAATTAAGACTTAAAAATGGGCTCGAATAAAAATGACTACCGGAGAGAATCGTCCATCAGAAAAGTGGTTTGGATACGTTTGGGCTTAACAATTGTTATATTAGTAATTTAATATTTACAGTAGTAATTAAGAACGTCGGTGCTCAATTAAAACAACTTCAATCATACCCACTTCAAAGCACACTTCCCTCGTATGGGGGGAAGTGTGCTCGTGCAACCCGGAGAAATTTCCAAGATGCCATTCGTGCTATTTTTTCATCGCGATTATTTTTTCTCTCGTTTGTTCGAACCGTCAATTTGAAGTGCATCATAAATATATGTCAAGTTTTATCATCAGAAGTTTCAAAGCCAGAAATACCCCTTAATCATCAAGCGTACGACACTTTTTCTTCCATTAAGGGTCATTATCGTGACATCAAGTAGTAACTGAAACCAGAACAGACATCGACAAAAAAAACGTGATTTTTGGGAATTAATATCTCAAAAACTAATCGTCCGATTTCGGCCAACTTTTTTTTATTCGAAAGAATGAATATTAATATATACGGACAAAAATTGACATAAACGTATGTTAATTAGGAGAGCCGTTATCGCGGGCCGACAAAGTCATGTCACTCGCTGGGACGATGTCCATTTCTTCTCATTGAATCCAGTCGATAAATCCGAAAGAAAAATTTCAAAAAAATCTTCGAACGTAACTGACACTTCTTCGAAACTCTCCGAAGGGATATAAAAAAAAAAAATCATTTTTTCGCAAAACTGCGCCTGATTGAAATTTACATTTATTTTTCAACAAAAATGTCCCTGTTTTCCAGCTTGAAAAAAAGAGTAATTGAGGGAAAAACACTAGAGTCTACGTATCTACGTCGATAGTAATTTTATCTGAAAAAATAATCTCGAAATTTTGAAAGAATTGGTCGAACCGTTTTTCCTCTTCGTTTTTCGGAAACGTTTCGGTCGGTTCGGTAAATCGTTCGTAACTTTTACAGTTTTTCGAATATC
Source organism: Ophioninae sp. A BG-2022a (assembly GCA_030523105.1). Taxonomy (NCBI): domain Eukaryota; kingdom Metazoa; phylum Arthropoda; class Insecta; order Hymenoptera; family Ichneumonidae; species Ophioninae sp. A BG-2022a. Next base: position 4,603 of record JAPYZI010003795.1, on the reverse strand, counting down.
GGGACAAAATTTCAACACGATATTTTTACGACTCTGAATTTTAAGGGGACTGAAAAAAAATTGTAAAAAAAACATTTTTATTCGGACGTGCCCTCTTAAAACAGCCCGTTGCGTGATGTACCGTGTGTTACGATGACTATGAATCTCTTCGGTCGAAAAAGAAAGGTACTTCCAAGTGGGGATCATGAACGTGTACTCCGCATCTCTTTAAGTAGCCTTTACGTGTAATCGTCGACTAAGCATCAAGGGGAAAAAAACGAAACAGAAAAAATCGTCCGCTGATGTGTGCAGTGGATAATTGCGGAGAAACTTCGAGCTCGCGGCGTGACTGGACGACGCGTGGAAACCCACGTTTGACGCTCAACGAGCGCAACGAGATCTTCCGAGGTCCAGACGGTGAAGTTACTTCTAACCATAAAGTTATATAATATAAACATTTACCGTCAATTACCTATATTATAGATCATAATAAATTTTTTCTATTTTTATTTATATTTATATGAAAGCGGTACAAACCATTATTATAAATAAATAATAAATAAATATTCAGCTGACTTTCGCAAATTTTTTTTCCTCTCGCTGTTTGTTGATATATTTCTAAATCTCATGAATTATTATTATGATCGGATGGATTTATTATTTTTTTATTTGTGCGTTGACTATTTTCGTCCGTTTTTTACGTATTATTTATTTATGCTTTATTATTATTATATAATTGTCAAATTATCGTAATATTCATAATAATAATTGTCATTGTAATTACTATTATTATTATTATTTTTATCACAGGAACAACAAAAAATAATAATATTTTTAACACAATGAAATTTGTGTCTCGTGCAAACTAGATATCCTATCAACGTTTGTAATATTTATAAATGTTTGTAATATTTCAATAATAAAAAATATGAAGAATTAACTCTAAAGTCAAAATATTATTTGAATATCATAACTATAATAACATTAATATTACAATAATAATAATTATTATAAAAGATTACAAAATTAAATAATATACATATAATTCAAATAACAACAAAATATTAAATATTTCCCATACCTTCCGAGCAAAAATACATACACAAAAAAATAGTCACCATAACTAAATAAATAAAATATTAAAAATAAGCGTACAAATAAATATAAATATACAAAAAAAAAAAAAAATAATACAAATTTGAAATAAAATATTCAGACACTTGTAAATAATAATCTTCTTCGTGTTGCGTCGCTCATATTTATTTATTCACGATGTACCATTGATACAAATATGGATATTGAATTTCTATGCGTTTCCTGGTTGTTTCAATGTTGAATCGCGAGTGATAGTAATTCCGAGGAATAATCCTGAAGTAACGAAGTTTTGATCGTGTAACCGGGACATTAATCTTGCTCGGTACGAAACGTCGACAAAGCACGTTTGTTTTTGTGAAAGTGAAAAAGGGGTATAGGAAAAATAAAACAAGTGGAGGAGTCGAGTGGCGAAGGGCGGGGGGGGGGGGGGGGTGGAGGAGTAAAATTGCGACGAATCTTCCATGCGTGGATTAAAGTGGCGTCTTTTCACTATACGCGCGTGCGCAAGACACATAACGCGTCCGGGCGCTAACTTCCGGTTTTCTAACGGCTGTAACCGTTGCCGACGATCTCCCGGGCGAACAACGACGAATCGGCCCTCCCCGTAATAACTAGGAAGTGACTGTCCGTGCCAACTCTTCAACGCTCGATTTTATTATCTTCTTTACTCTCCTTTCGATAAATATTCATCCGCGAGTCGAGACGTGAAAAGAAAAAACGAAAAAAACAAAAAAAAAAAAAGAAAAAGATCGAATAAATAAAAATAAAAACGAACGCAGCGCGGAACAATAAGGAGCTCGGTTATTACGGTTTAGAGTCTTGTAAAACGTATAACGAACGGCTAAACATTTTTTTTCTTTTTTTTTTCTTTTTTTTTTTTCGATCTCTCGAAATACTTTCCATTCCGACAATCTCATGACTCACAGACACGTTTCAGGTATAGAAGTATGAAGCCGGATGTGTGTGTGTGTGTGTGTGTTTTTTTTTTTAATTACAGGTTAATTTGAAAAAAAAAAATGAAAAATATTTTATTCGAAATAATCTCGATTGATCATCTTCGTCCAGTCAAACTTTGGTCAAGTTCGATACGAACGAACCCAAACAAAAAATGGATATTCAAGCGATTGAATGTAGAAAAAATATATAGATATTATTAATTGAATTTAATGAATTTCATTTTAATTCGTATTAATTGAAAAATAGATTTTTATTCGAGTGGAAAAAATTGAAGCGAAGGAACAACGAAACTTCGATTTGAAAACGTTCAAGGAATCATTTTCATCTTAATAAATTAAAATTGTTAAATGAAAAAAAAAAACAAAAAAAAAAATTGAATTAGTATAATTTTGTAAAAAAATCTTAAATCATGTGGAAGTGCGCTAAGATTTCTTTTTCATTACACTCAGCAGCTTGTATTTCAATATGATCCTTAAATAATAATAAAAAATAAAAAAAAAACTAATAAAAAACGTTGAAAGCCCACCACAATTTTATTACATCCGAGCTCCTGTGTAACGTTGGAAAAAAAAAGAAATGCAAATACGTCGAAATGGACGTCGAGATCCCCTCCCCCAATGATACTACATTTCGCAATTTAATGTCGATTAGGCGACGGATATCTCTCAGATTAATAACTCCTGATATCGGCATACAGGTGAGGCCTGCTCCAACGTCGCTCAGGTTATATTCGCGTTTAGGTAAGAAAGCAGCTGTCAAAAATAAAAAGCCCGTAAAATCCGAAAAAATGCCCTGCCCGCTCGGACCCAAACCCATTCCGTGTGACACATGCCGAACGTTTGGTCACCGATCCGTTGGATTTTCATACTGGGACGATCAACCACTCGCCACCATTATTTCCAAACGTTCACGCACTCGTTGAATTACGAATTGGCCTCAACTAAAAGGATTTCGTTTTTCACCTTTTTCTCGTGTTTCGGTTTTTTTTTTTTCTTTTTTTTTATCGGACTTCTGTTTTCAGAGAAACACACGCAGGGTCGATGAAGATTAGAGTCTTTTTTGCGAGTGGACGGCACGTGTCGTTACGAGCCAAACGTTTTTCTTTTTATTTTTCATTTTAGTATTTTTTAATGGTACTTTTATTGAATTAATTGTCGATATGATTTTTTAATGGTTCATCGTTAAAGGATTTCTCGATCGAATAATTTTATATGAAGTATTTTAATCGTTATTTATTTTTTAATTGTTTTTTTTTTTTTGAATTGATTTATTATTAATTGTTTTAGTATTTATAGAGAATAATTAAAATCATTCAAATTTAAGCAAAACAAGCTATTTATTTAATTAAAGTATTATTTCGACGAGAAGTAAAGAAAGTAAAAAATGATTAAATAATATAAGGGTGCTCCGAACATATATATTTATTATTTATTATTTTAGTACTTATACGAAATAATTCGAATAATTTTTTTCAAAATTAAACAATTCATTCTTGCAAAGTAATTTTTGTTGGAGGTGAAAAAAAAATGTTTGCATACGCAGGAGAACTTACCGGAAGTGCTATAAATAACCCTAAATACAAATAGTTAATTCATTATTAATTATTTTATTACTTATACGAAATAATTCAAAAAATCCTCATTCAAAAAATACAGTTTATTCATTATTAATTATTTTAGTACTTATATCAAATAACACAAATAATTTTTTTTAATTAAACAATTCATTTTTGCAAAGTAATTTTTGTCGGAGCCGAAAAAAAAAATGTTTGCATACGCAGGAGAACTTACCGTAAATGTTATAAATAACCCTAAATACGAATAGTTAATTCATTAATAATTATTTTATTACTTATACGAAATAATTCGAAAAATCCTCGTTCAAATAATACAGTTTATTTATTATTAATTATTTTAGTACTTGTATCAAATAATTCAAATAATTTTTTTCAAAATTAAACAATTCATTTTTGCAAAGTAATTTTTGTTCGAGGTGGAAAAAAAAAATAGTCACATACCCCGGAGATCTTAACGCATGTGCTGTGAATAAACCTGTACGTAAATACGTATATACGTATATCGATGCGCAACTGTGAAGCTCGAGGCAATTATCGTAGCGAAACTCGAACGTTGCCCCGGTATACATTCGCCTGGAGTGAGTGTCTGCGTCTGATACGAGCGGGGTTCGGATCCCTTGGGAATTCTCAGTGACTCGAGGAGCCCGTTTACTATATCCCACGAGTCGACGCCCAAACCCTCCTCTCGGCCTTCTAACTCATCGCTGTTAATTACGAAGCCCTCTTCACTACTATTCTCAATAGCTCGGATCTATAACTATGTGGGAGCTTTCTTAAAGCCCTCCGTAGCGTCAGAGCGTGAGGCAACTCTGCAATCGCGATTGCACACCACCAACCTTCAATCTGCCGTCTTCTCGCTCTACCTCGCCACAATGAACGCTTTCGACCCAACTCTGTTTGCCTTCGCACTCGGCGCAACGAAAATTTTCGCCTCTTTTTCTTTTGTTTTTTTTTTTTTTTTTTTTTTTTTTTTTTTTTTTTTTTTTTTTTTTTTTT
>JAPYZI010003794.1:0-35875 GCA_030523105.1 Ophioninae sp. A BG-2022a | reverse complement strand
TTTTTTTTTTTTTTTTTTTTTCAAATTTCCTTAGATTGTAAAAGATGTTTTTTTTCTCGCAGCTCCGTCCAACGATCTCAACGGTTCGGAAGGGTCGGGGGATTCTATTTTCTTTCGTCAATTGCTTTACCGCTCTCTCTCTCTCTCTCTCTCTCTCTCTCCTCTCTTTCTCTCCGTCCAGGTCTGGCTCGCCCTCGCTTTCTCTTCGATTCGGCTCTGGACAACTCACCATCTATCGTCAACGCTACTGTGGCCGCTACTGCTGCTGGTCATGGTACCCTCCAGTGGAAACCGCGGATCGTTGAACGACCTCGAGCTCGATCCTGTCCCGTAACCAGAGCTGTTGCTCGATCGGGGCGGACTGAACGATCTTTCGTACCGCTTCTGATGCGCCATTGCCGCCTGTTGGGTCGGTGTGCTGTCCGGATTCGTAACGTTCTCATAGTCGCCCTCGTAATTGCTCGATAAATACTGGCAGTTCTGGAGCGTGCATCCCCTGTGAAAATGATTGACGGTTGACGGTTGAGGTTTGTCGCGCGAGAACTCGATCGGCCCGAGGAACGTTCCAGCCTGAAGAACGTCGCCGGTAAACCGGGTATTTCAATCTTTTTGAAAATGAAATTATGGTATAAAACCGGACAGAGACGCGGGAGAGAAAAAAAACGTGAAGATGCTCGACGAGCGAACGATCGACCGATCGATCGACCGATCGATCGACCGATCGATCGACCGATCGATCGAACAAACGTCGGGTTTGGATCGGGTTGGACCCGGCGAGGCCAGGCGAGAACGCTCCGGTTGTTGTCGAGTCGCGAGTTACCGTCGAGGATGTCCATCGTTGGTCGGTGGAACAACGGTCACGGTGACTTGAGCGCTCGTTTTCAAAAGATCGACCATTTGATCGTGACTGAGAGTCGAAACGGCGACTTTGCATATTTCGACGAGTCTCGAGCCCTGTCTGAGACCCGCCTGCCACGAAAGACCCATACTCTCGACCTGAGTCACGACACCGTCCGGTTGAACGTGGAACCCGAGCTGACCGAGGTTGTTTCTCTTGAGAGAGAGCTCCGAGGCTGGTGATCCTTGGGTGACCGCTCGTAGCCTAGCGACTATTTCCATCAGTTCGTCGCGTTCACCGTAATCGCCTCGAACGTGAATCGTGACGCATTCCCCCTGATGGTAGTAGACCCGCAAGCTGTTGGTCTGGGCGTGCCACCCGAGGACGCTCGCGCACGGCGTAACCAGAACGATTTGACGCGAGTGCTCCTCCACGAGGACGATCGTGTCGACGCTTATCCCGAGATAACAGTCCGTATTTTGATTGCTGTCCTCCAGTATAACTTGCCAGCATATGGCGCCTCGTTGCGACGCGTCGCACGACAACCGCGGACGCGCGCTCGGTTTCTTCTTACTGCTGAACGACAGCATCGCTGCTGGGATCGAACGTCAAATCAATTAGAACCTTTTTCTTATATTTTTGTTGTTGTTTAATCGGGGTTTAGGATTCGCCCGTCGCGTTTCCGTTCCCGTTGAACGTACTCACAGAATTTCTGACCGGTATCGACGAGGCTAGTGGACGAATAATTCGTGGCCAAATCCTTGAGGTACTCCTGTCTCGTTCTCGTCGCCATGGTAGCGAATTTTTCGGATCTGTGGGCCGCGTTTTCGGCGTTGATAACCTTCGCGAGTACGAAGTCCGCGAAGGCTTTGCCCTTCGCGTACGTGGCTCCGGGTACGACCGGTGGACCGAATATCGGGACTTCTTTGCTTCTCGATACGGCTACGCTGTACTGGGTATTCTCCGTGCATGGATTTATCGCCCGAACAATTATAAATACGTGCTGAAACTGCGAGCGTATTCTACGCGGACTAAACGGCAGAGCGCCCGGTTCCTGTCGAACAAGATTATTCACCGATTAATCGTGCGCCAACCAAGATTCGTGGGTGCCCAACGTCCCCGATCGAACGGAACGATAACGACGGAAGCTGCGCTTGGAATTACCTGAAAAACTATGGTGACTATGTCGTTACCGATGTGACGTTTCCTCAACAATTGTTGGCGATTGTTGGGCGTGAAGGGTAACATCGTCGCGACGTGCAGAGTCACCTCGGCGCCCCGATGACTCGCGGTTACGGCGTGGGTTCCCGTCGAATCGGTTCTCGTGTCGAGGCCCGCCTTGTACCCCTCGAAACCTCGCAGTTTTACTCTCTGGCCTGCGATAGAACGAGAGTATCCTTTGCGTTTATTCTTTTTCCTTGTCTGGCTCGTTATAATCTCGAAAATAGGGTACTTTCGGCAGGGAGGGAATCAAAAAAATAGAAAAATTAGGTAGGCGTACGATCGGGACGAACCTATGGTATCTAGAAATTCGAGCAAGGCTGGGCCCGAGTGCTGATTGTTGTACATTTCCTCCTCGGTGCGTTGTCCGGATCGGCAATAGAGAACGCCGACTTTGTAGCGATTGGTCAGGCCCTGCTCGTCCAATCTGGCAACCGGTTCCTCGGCTGTGGGTATACCGAGCCTGAGGCAGCCCAGCTGTACCTCCGGCGCGACCAATTCGAGAAGTTCTCTCGTCGGTGATCTGCCGCCCTGTGGTCTCGTTCCCAGAGCTTCTTCCGGTACGGATCCGCGGAGCGTCAATAGTTCCGAGGTACGGACTATCACGCGATACTGATTTCCATCTTTTCGGACGCTGATCGCGACAGGTCCCAACTGCTCGTCCATCCCGAACCAGTTCTGATGCTCGCGACCTGTCCGCGGGGAGAGAGAAAAAAGGCTCTAGCGATTAAATTCGGCGGGAGAGGGGGGAGGGGCCGGGTCGAACCGTCGAGTCGAGGGGATTTACCGAGAAAGTATCGCCTGTAGTAACGGGCGCCCTCGTCGACGCTCTCGATGGGCAGAGGCCGCTTCTGCAACGGGCATGTATGCTTCCAGAGGGTCTCCCCCGGTGGTGGTTCGAGCACGGCGACTCCGTACGCGAGCGATGGCCTGTGAACTCCGTTGTGATTCGGAGATCTCGTCAGTCCGACCTCGCGCTCGCCCTCCCCGCCAATTTCGTTACGGAAAAAAGGGCAGGACTCCAGGAGGTCGTTGCCTGATTAAAAAGTTTAAACCGGATTATCGTTCGCTCTTGGGGAAAAACTCGAGCGTAGAATTCGAGGCCTCGGCCTCGGTAACGATCGAGTCGTACTTTTTCCGTCACCGGAATCTTCCTCGGGTGTCTCGTCGGGCGTCGAAGACCTGAGGGCGCTCGCGGCTGACGCTCCGGTCGCCGTGTTTCTTCTTCTCGCCAACAAGATGCCTCGAAGTTTAGCCGCGTACCCGAGATTCGCGCTCAGGGATTGGCAGTCGTAATGGGCGAAAGCGCGACGTCTGTGCCGCTCTTCGACGTCCGCCGATACGACCGGACTCGTGCATTCCTCGCCGCCGCCGCTGCCGCCGCCGCCGCTGCCGCCGTTACCACCGCCGCCACCGCGCGGTGGTTTTCCACCCCACAACCGATTCAATTTCAATCGCAACTTCGGACTCGAGCCCGTTGGACCGCAGACTTCGTCGGTATCGGGGGATTGACCATCCTGTCCTGTCCCTCTCCGGAGATAATCCCCGGTAATCGAACCTCGCTCGTCTCCCGGACGAAAGTCTTGGAGCATGGCGAAGAGATTCTCACCGGCCGATACCGACTGCGCTACCACGTCGATGCTTCCTGTTTACAAATTATTCCTTTACGTATGTGCGCGATCCTAACGGAATAACATCCTTCTCGTTACGTTTGTTCCTCGTGGAATATTCAAAAAAGCAATTTACGCAATAACTTTTGACGACGAAGAAACAGTTTTAAACTTTAACGAAGATCAAACCGATCGAACAAACAACATTTTTTTTGTTTTCTTCTGATTCCTTCGAACGTCTTTTTCTTACAATTTGTTGAATTGATTATTTGAAAAAAAGAAAGTTCCGCGTCATAGACCGTAAGTAAAGTTTATTATTATTAACACTCCTGTATCGATGATTCCTCGAATAACCGTTGAAAAGCAATATTTCTGCAGAATGTGTTCTCGAAATAACCTCTATCACTTTTGCAAGCGACGCATCGATGTACTTTCGTTAGAGAGGGAAGGAGCGAAACGTCATCGTACCGTGTGATCCATATTCTCGTCTGAGAGGGGTCTCGGGTATTCTTGTGGCTGGATCCGGGCCGTGGGGCAACTCGAGGCTCGAGTTTGATCTGTGGAGAGCAACGCCGCGACCGACTCGACTCGCCGGACCCCCGTTCCCGCCTCCTCCCCCGGCGCCCCCGCCACCCCCGTTCCCCGGGAGGCTCGTGATCATCTCGTCATTCTAAAAATACAAAACAGAGTTCTTCCTTCAAATATTCCATTATTTCACCCTCGTGTGTACATCCGTACGTTTGATAAGAATTTTTTTTCGTCAATTGTACAATCAAGCCTAAAAAATAACACATTTGTAAAGTGACGAATTAAAATATAAAAAAGGGAATTGATAAGAAAATAAATGTGAAAAAAGTGGGTTTTTTAAGTGTCGATCTTACGGTTGAAAAACATAATCCAGTCGAACGTCTCCGATGGCACTGAGGCTCGAAAGAGGGAGGGAGAGGAGGAATGGAAAAATGCTTTAAAAGGCAGAGACTCACGCGGGGGGGATTAATCTCGGTGATCGTGTCCGTTAACGGGACAGATTATTTATCGCGGCAAACCGCGGAGAGGTCGTTCCCGAGTGAAATCGATGGCACTCGCGGATGATCGCCGGTCGACGCCGCTCGAGCATCATCCCCCGGAGCAATGAGCTCTTTTGCATCATTGGGCCTGACGCGAATGGAGCGAGAAGGACGGAAAGAGTCTCCTCGTTGACCCAGATAATACTTTCGTTTTGCAGGGCGTGAAAGAGACGAGCGGATCAAGGAGAGAGAGAGAGAGAGAGAGAGAGAGACAAAGATAAAGGGTCAAGAGAGAAGCGTCTCAGCCCGTGCTAAAATTGCATAGAGCTTCCACGCTGCTTACGCTCCGTCTGAACGAGGCAGAAGTGGAGCGGCTAATTAAACTTGTCACTCCCTACTTGGCCATGGTGGACGGAGAAATGGGATCGCTGCGTTGGACACGGTTTATCCGGTCACGAGACCCAGCAGCGACGCGCCCTTTCGCGTATCAACTCGAACGAGCCCGATACGTTTAAATAGAAAAATAGATAGCGCACCGATCGTCGGACGACGTTGCGTTGCGTCCACCAAAATCTTGGTTGCAATACTTTCGGTTCCTGCCAAAAAAAAAAATTAAAAAAAATAAAAACTGGTATCGCGGTTGCCACTTTTCCGTTATTCGATGACGAAAGAATAGAAGAAAAAGATTTGAGGGTAGGACGCGGAAATACTCGAAGCAGGACTTAGTAACACAGCATCTGGCGTTCCCGTACGCAAAACCGTAAAAACAGCCGAAGAATTGTATTGTTCGTGGAAGGGTGTGTGGAACGTCAGTGTTGGGTCGGAGAGCGATGAAAGCGAGGCGGGTTTGCACGGGCGAAACGCGCCGCGTTTCTTCCCGCGGTCGGTACTCGATCGAGAATCTCCGGAGGCCCGGAGCGGCGTCTTCGGAGGAGGCCGCGTCTGGATTCCTCGACGATTCAGCGGTACGTTAATTAGACTTCGGTTTCGCATCCACCGAGCGATACTTCATCGCCACCGTTTTACCGCCGAGACGAACCGTCCGCGTCTCATACGGGCGGTTTTTCGATTCGAGAAACGTTGAAACTCCGGAAGAGAGAGGGGGTTGGACGGCGCGGTGCGCCCGCACGGCCCGAACCGACCGCTCGACCAAAATTACTATCTTTACGAAATTTCAACGTTCGTTTATCTCGACAAATTATCGCGAATAAAGAATTTTACTTAGGATTCGTATTTTTTGGGATTGTTTCTGTAGGAAAGGAGCTCTCGTCGATCCGTTCGCGAATTCTCGACCGTTCGAACGATACACGAATCCGGTGTGTCGAGTCTCAATCCCGGAAGGCATTCCGGGTTTCGAATTCCGTAGCTCGCAAGAAGCGAAAAATTAGAGGCCCGTGGATCCGGTTGATTCATTAATGCGCGTTTGTTTGTTTGGGTTTTGCTCGGTGTGTCCCGGTATGACCGAAGCAGTCTCGAGAATTCGACGGAGAGAGCACGGACCGAGGGTGCTATCCCGTATCCCGTCCTCCAGCCCGGACATTCCACGCGTTCTTCGCGTTGCTTCTGGGACCAGCCGAGATCCCGAGAGAGAGAGAGAGAGAGAGAGAGAGAGAGAAAGAGAGAGAGACAGGAGAAAGAGGTCGGAATTGCCGACGACGCTGAGCGCGTCGATCCTGCGGGCCTCTCCGCGCCTCTGTCGACTCGTCTCTCCTCTTTCCCCCGACGTCCATGGCCCGCATCCTCCGTTGACCCTCGTGGGTGGGAAACGAAAGAAGGGACTCGGAGTCTACCCGATCCCGGAGGTTTTTCGTTTCAATCCACCCGGTGTCCCGGTTGCTCACCACAGGCGTAGAACCTTCAATCTCCCTCGAGGTAACCCGGTCGAAACAATGAAATCTGTTCGAATCGATCAGGGGAAAATTGCGAGGTCCGGCCCGCGCCCGATCCGAACGCAAGTTTCGTCGAAACGAGCGAAGGGACGGGGGGGGGGGGTCGTGGAACGATAAGGACGGGAGATGAGAGAACCGGTATGCAACGAGGCTTCTTCCGGACGCGATTTCATCCATCTATGGATGAGAGCGAATCTCTCCGAGGTCAGCGTTTTCCAGCCGCTTTGAAAATTCAGAGCGGGAAAGGAGCGGTAAAGAAGCGCAATACCGAGAAGTTTCATCGGTCCGAGAAATTCTCGTAACCCCCGCTCAACGCTTCTCTCAGTCGCGTCGAAACTTTCGAAAAAACTTACTTTCTTCTCGTCGTGGAATGATTTTACTACGTTTTTTAATTCACCTTGAGAAACAATGAAGTATCAACTTCGTACCGAGAATACGATTCGAGTTTAAAAAACGTAATATTCAGAGAGCGGACTTCCGGTATCCGAAGACGCGAGTACGCGAGTCTGGAGCGGACTACCCGTATCCATACCGGTCTACCTCGACGTCGGAAGTCACAAGAGGACCGATCCCAGTTCGAATTACCGTCTCGACGATGACGCCCGCGTGGGTACACTTTAAAAACGGAGTTTCGAAACGCCTCGATGATAAACGATCGATGGCGATCGATGATAAACGATTTTAACCGTGTTTTTTTTTTCTTTCTAAAAACAGCTCTTTCAAAATCGGTGACCACGGTACACAAAAAATCGAGTGAACCGATTTAATTGAAATTTTGCATCTTTTTTTTGTTATATTGTAAGGCAGGCGTACTTTTCTTTATATCGAGGAAAATAAAGTGATTTTTCGACCGAAATCTAGACTTTCACTTTCGATCACCGACCATTTTTCAAAAATTGATAGTTTTTTTAATCCTTCGATTAAAGACTAGATAATAAAATACAAAAAATTAATTCATTTGGTTTTTTGAATCCGGATGATCGGTGAAAAAGTAACAGTGGTCGCCGAGGAAGATCGTTTTTTTTAACAGCGATCCGGGATATCTTTTGTATCTGCTATATTTGTGACCTTTTTACAATAAAAAAATTAAGAAACATAATCAAAAATATATCCTTTACTATAAAAAAAAAGAGTTCGAAAACCGCAAGACTTTCTCAAAAATAAAAATCACAACACGCCTTTTTCGGCCGCTGACTAGATGTACCGAACCCCTTAATAAACAGTGGTCCAAAAAAGACCCAGACGTTGTTTTTAAAAAAAAAAAGCTTGTAGTTAATAGTAACCATTGTTTTCTGAACCAAAATGATTATTAATGCGTTGATTATTGAACGAGCGATTAAATAAACATTTTTGTTTTATTTCAACATTAACAGTTTTTTATGTATTTAAAAACAAATAATGCGGACCTTACCTTTTCATGAATCAGGTATCTTGTATCATGAAAAAAATATTAGTACGAAAGCGAAGGTTATCGTTGCCGGGTTTGTTCTCGTTGCTCGTAACTCTCGTACTCCGAAGTGCATCGAGCATACGAATGAATAATAATTATTGTTTTATAGACAGATACGAAGGTTATTGGGTAGCACGAAGATTGAAGGGAACGAGATTCGCTCCTCCCTGCGTTTTCTGAAGCGAGTCGAGTCTTTTGCTATACATACTCTTTCGTTATGGGAATGCTCGAGGTGTATGCGGCTACACCTCAAACTACGTACATTCCAGCCACGCCGTGTAACACGCGTACGCCCGGGTATTCGAAACTTTTGTCCGGTCTCACCGAACACGTGCAACCGCGAAGCTTCGCGCCTCTAAAAATTCGAAATATTCGATCATTCAAAAAAACGGCAACTCCATTCGAAGGCAATTTTTTATACGATTCGAGGTAAACGATTCTCGTTTTACTCGATTCACCTGTGGATCTCGTTGAAACGGGAAAAGCCCGGGAATAAAAAAAAAAACATAAAAAAATAAACGTACGCGGCGAGGACTGAAGCGTCGCGGTTGCATCGTACGTACGTAAACCGCATCGCGCGTTTCACAATAACGTGCACGCGTTTCCCTACGAAAAGCCCCCCCTCGGATATGTGCTCCGATAAGTTTCACGGATGGGCCGCTCCAAAACCCGCTCACCCAGCGAATCATTCTTACTTTTCCTTTTCTCCCCCGCCCCGCTTGGGCTTCTTCGAAAGAAAGAGTCGAATCGAACGATCGGACCGCGAAGAGAAATCCTCGATTTCGATTACGGAACGGATCAAGGGAAGGAGGTGGACGCTCGGAGTTCCGCCAAAAATTATTCGTTTCTTTTTTTCATTCGTTCTTCCTCGCTCGGTTCGCTTCTTATCGCGGACCGAGTTTTCTCTCGTCGATTATAGGTACTACTATTATTTTTTAAATACCATTTCTTTTTTTCAATCGTCGTCGTCGCACTCGTGGGTTATGCGCGTTTATTTAAAAGAAGAAACAAAAAGAAAAGAAATGATTAATAATGAGAAAAATTGGCCGGCGACGGAAGAAAAAAATAAACGAATCTTTTGGCAGGCCGGGGTTTGTCCCGCTTTTAAATTGCTCTCCGTCAATCGCGTCTCATTTTTATCGAGCGCGTCCGTCATTATCTCAGCACCGAGCGATCTTCTTATTCCGGGCTGGAAGGAGAAAACCCGCGTGTTCCATGCGATACACGCGTCTCTCCTCGATTGAATCCAGAACGCGGCTCGCGTATCGCGAGAAACGTGAGGAGATCAGTGACCGATCGCCCCCCCTGTTTCCCCCGGCCCGAAGATCGCGCCAAACAAACCCGTAAAACAGGTGTACGCCGCACTTTGTCGATCTTCCAGCGTTGATCCCGGGGTACGCGTATCTACGTCTAAGCAGGACAAACAGGAACGCAATTCTCCGTATACAGGGTGTCCCGCGACGAAATCTCATCCGTTAAATCGGCGGTTCACCCTGAAATTCTCAGTCGATTGATACGAGCAGCCATCAATCGACTCCTGAATTATCATTTATTTTTTAAACCGAGCGATCACGCGCGCTCGTTCAGCGGGCTTGGATCGGTCGGAGAAACACACGTGTGTCGCAGTGCTTGCCGGAGTGTTCCCCCCCGCCATGCGGACACTCCCGCTCGTCGTTGTCTGTGTTTGCGTGTTCCAGTGGCTGCCCGAGCCAACAAAACCCAAACAAAACTCGAAATAATTATTATATTTAGTCGTTTAGTGACACAACGCAGCTCCGTGTCGATGTACTTTTTGCACATTGAAGGACAAATCCATCATTTAATACGCCTCGAACCGGAGCAAACGAAAGAGATCTCTTCGTTACATTTTTCTCTTCAAAATGCCTCTTCGATAATCAAGCTCCGATGACTTTTCGATTTCTGGCGAAATTTCAAAGTTTTACGATTTTTCAAGCGGACTTCTCGGGAAAACTGTAAAAGATATCGATACGATTCCAACGCCATTATTTAAGTTAGGCAAAAATCTTTTCCAAACACTTTTTGAAACGTCGTGATTTTTGAAATTCCGGACAAGTGGCCGGGGAAGTCGAAAAAATTATTTTTCTGTTTCAAAAGTATAAAAATGATTTTTACCATATTTCGTACCTATACCACCAATACCGTACCTATTACGCCGTAAATTTTCCGCTGATTACGAACATGCCCAAGTTTTTGTCGAAAGTACAAAATTAAACTAGGAAAATGTAAAAAAAACCTTTTTAGAATATTTTTTTTGATATTTTTCCTTATGAATGGAGAGTTCAACGCCTATCAAATGGTGTATTCGTCTTCAAGGTATAAAAATACATGGACACGGATCTGCGATATGACACCAAACTTCTAAATAAAATAATTATTTCGAGTTTTCCACTTATGCCAACACATTTGGCGATTAGTTTTTATGATATAAATTACCATTGTATTATTATTATTATTATTATTATTATGATAGCATTTGTCTCCGGTACGAAGCACGATGCTGGATGAAGCAACGGCCCTTATCAGGACGACTAATTTTCACAACGCAGAGAATTACTGGATTCGAGCGTACACACCGATAGTGCCTTTTCCGCCACAGCATACGCAGAGAAGGAAAGGACGAGAGAGCCCTTCGGAGAGGAGCGCGACTAGTACCGTCGAGCGGTAGGTAGGTAGGCGAGAGCGACTCCCGCGGCCGTTCCGCGTCTCACCGACTCGCCGAATCGCGAGGACTGCCTCGTCTCGTTTCCCCTCCGGTGAGGCTATCTCTCGAGAAACCGAACGTACCGTCGCGTCGTATCACCGATTCCGCACAGACGCGTCGATCGCACTTTTAAAAAAGAAAAGGTGCGTAAAGTTGCGCGCGGGTATTGTATACTGCTCGGCGGACTCGCCGTGAGAAAACGGCCGGTACTCGTCGGTTATACTCGCACCGGTTCGCGAGCCGGGCGAGTGTGCAAATGCCTCTCGATCCGCTAAAAAACACCTCGATATCGCCGACGCTCGAGCGAACGATAAAAGAAAAAAAAAACAAAGCGTAGATAATACGTGCTCGAGTGTGAGAGAAAGAGGGAATTCAACCACGTGGGAAATCAATGTCTCGATGCGTTTTGATTAAACGATGCTTCGATCTTTCGTTGATTTTAAATAATCATTTGAATTTTGCAATCTTTTAGTTATTTTTCGAACTTGAAATTTGTACTCGTTCGGGTAATATTAATTTGTGTAGGATCGAATATTCTCGCTAAAATGTGTCCGATGTTACGAGCTTGGGCCAACGTTTACGGATGAGCGAATCCGTACACAACACGCGAGCCAGCGAACGAGGTTTTCCTCGAACTCGAGGGAGGGGAGTGTTTTTCGGGAACTAGGCGAGTCGCGAAGTCCGTTAGGCAGTTCGCATCTTCCCACGCGCTGAGACGTGCGTTTACAAATAAAACCCTGTTAAAAGTAAAACGTTGATTTTCTTTGCCCTTATTCCCTCGATTCCTTTTTTAGCCCGGGTTACGAATAAAATATCTATATTTGTAACAGTTGAAAAATAAGTTTGAACCAGTTCAGTAGTTTTATTCGAAATATTGATTTTGATGAATCTTGACTCGAGGGTATTGAAAAGCTTGGCGAAGAAGAAGAGGAGGAGAGCAGAGAAGAGATCGAAGGAGAATTCGTTCGGTCTGGTACCGATGTGGCTCCATTCATGAAACGGCGCGATCCCCCCCCCTCCCGGTACGTAAAGTTTGGCTATTGCCGGATGCGAGTCTCGAGAAAGAACGGCCCGAGGTGGCGCGACGAGAGAATTCGTATAAAATTGATGTTACGCGAGGAGAGGACGCGGTCGACCTTGCACCGGACGACACGATTCCCGCGTACGTTCGCGCGCGCTAAGAACCCGAAGGACGCGATTGTATTCGCCGAGATTCTCCCACGAGTCGTATCGGGCCGATACGGCGCGCGCGCCCCCGCGTTCGATCGTTCCCGTCGTCGCGCGAACTTTAAACGCGATCGACCGTCGCGTTACGCGCGACGAGACGAGAATAAAAAAACAATCGTTGCAACGACGAATGCACGAAGCGTTCGCCGTTCATTAATCGAGTATTCGACTTTGAGGAAAATCGTACAAAAGGGAAAAATTCCGTTCGATTATCTGTCATTTTTTGTTGTAGAGTAATTCGTAGCCGAAACGAAAGTCCTGAAAAAAATTGCAGATTCCGATGGACCGGAAAGCAGGCTTGGAAGATCGTTGCGATTTCTCTTGAGATCGAAGCCACACGAGCGCCCATCGAGGGACGCGCGACGATACGAATAATTGCAGCGAAATCGTGTTGCTTTTCTTCTCGGAATGTTCTCCCCGATACGAGCCCAGCCAGGGCGCGATTCCCTTCTCGGAGATTTCGGAACAAGTGAAACGAAGGCGAAAAATCGGTGAGCGCCGGTGCGCCGTGAGGACCTCGATTCGGGGACCTCCGGTTCGCTCGAGTCGCGATTCACGATCGAGACTCGGCAGAGAGTGGGTTTCGGGAGGAGGGAGGGCGCCTATCGCGACACCGCTAGGCGCGAGATCACCCGCGCAGAGTCAACAACCGAAGAACCGGGCTTCCTCGATTCGCGCCGGCGCGAACGAGCGTTCCCGGGACTCTTAGATCATTTGGGCTCGTAGTGTACCAACTCGACGTTCTCCCCTCCAACGTCCATCGGAAATTGTTTTTTTCTTTTCTTTCGACGGGTCTGTCTCTCGTAATCGCCGCTCATGCCGTGCGGCATCCTCGCGATATAGCTGCACGGGATCGTACCTACGCTACACGTCCGGAAGCTTGATCCGAGCGAACCTGAACGAACCCAAAGAAACAATATCTAGTTTGGGTTGGTCGAATCTTCTTCACCCGGGCCATCCGGGACTCCCGACTCCGGGGAATAAACAAACCCAAACAAAAAATCGTGTTTTTTCGTTTTAACGCGAAATCCGAGGTGCACCGAGCCGGTTGTTCGTTACGGGATTGGAGGAGTAAGGAGATCGGGAGGAAGGAGACGAGGAAAGAGCGGAGGGACGAGTTATCGCGGCGCCAGCTGCCCCAGGGCCCGAATGGCCCCTCTTTCCACCCTTTTTTGTTCTCTCTCTCTCGAGTCTCTCGCGGCTCGCCCCACCCAAGCCTCCGTTCTTCCTTCTCGGCCCCTCCGCTGACGTATCCCACAGACGCGCGTATCGCGTTTGCACCGTATACGTTCGTACATCCTTGCTGCGATCGCTGTACGTTATAAACACATCACGAACTCGAGAGATTCGCCTCTTTTTCTTTCTCCACGGTTCTCGTTGTTGCGGCTCTCTTGCAAGAGGCAGGCATCGGGGCCCGCCGATATGTTTCGAGTGTTCGCGTATGCGTACGCGCGCGAGAACAATCTTCGGCCCGAGCAGTCTCATCACGGGCTTAATGAAAAAGCCATTACGCTTTATGGACTATCTCCCAGGCGTTGTCTTCCGATTACAATCTCCCCCCTCCCGCACACCCCTTTTCCTCGACTTTTTATCGTCCCTGGCGTTACTGCTGTGGGAACGGT
This sequence comes from Ophioninae sp. A BG-2022a, assembly GCA_030523105.1. Lineage (NCBI taxonomy): Eukaryota > Metazoa > Arthropoda > Insecta > Hymenoptera > Ichneumonidae > Ophioninae sp. A BG-2022a. The sequence continues at coordinate 22,289 of JAPYZI010003794.1, read as the reverse complement.
GAAACGTTCCAGTTGCGTCGACAGATGTGACGAGGCTTCGATGCGAGCCATCTCGCTTGTCGAAGCCCCCCGGCGCTCGCTTCCGTTTTTTTTTTTTTTTTTTTTTTTTTTTGGACGAGTCTTTCAAACGGATTCTTTGAGACGCAACGTTGGAACCCAACGAGAGTCAACTTCTCCTTCGTTCAGTACCGAACGGATATTTAAAAATCGCCAGTATTCGTGAAAATTTGATGAATAATTCATTAGCTACGAATAAACGAAAGCGACGCGCGGTCGTTCGTGGGAAAAGAGCTTCCCCACACGTAACTACCCGATTTTGGAGAAACGTTTTTGGGCAATGGTCCATTCAGTAATACCTCAAACGGGTCGGTGAACCCCATTCCTCGCAACGCCATGGAAGCCCCCATTGCCGCGTGCGTCGCCGCACGCGCGTTTCCATTGCGCTTTCCTCGGAGGAAAACAAGAGGGAACAGACTTTCGGGTGGAATGTTTTTTTTTTCTTTCTCACCTTCCTCAGTTCACCCGTGCATTTTTTTACGTGATTGTGCGTTTGTCAAACGTTTTCCGTAACTCTGTTAATTCCATATTTTTATAACTACCGAACTCATCTGTAAAAAATTGTTTGCTGTAGAAAAATAATTATTATTACTATTAGTCACGTATTCAAGAATGTTTGTGATTTTGAATATGTTGATACGTGTGATATTGAAATATATTTCGGAAATACTTCAATAACCCTCCCCCCCCCTCCTTTGGCATCAACGCTGCTCTCGCCTCGTGAAATTGATCCGGAATATTTTGAGACAAAGGGCGAGGCGAAGGAAAGCGTTTCCCTTTCGGCCGCCGATAAGCGTCGAGAATAGAATTTCGATCGAAACGAAAAAAAAAAATCGATTCAGCCGTTGACGCAACACGGAAAGACTCGTCGAGATTACCATTGAGAGGTAGACGAAAGCGTACCCCGTGAATAATTCAAACGAACGAGTTTCCGTTCGTTTCTCGCGACGCGGACAACCTCGTAGGCGTACAATTCCCTCCTAGGATGAGAAGTGTATTCAGGGATTGTTGAAACGTTTGTTTTTTTTTCCGTACGCGGGTTTTTCTCGTAGAGTTTCGAGCGGTATCGCGCGATAAGTGGCGGAGAGAAGGGGCTGGAAAACGAGGCTGGAATTTCGGAATAAAATTTCGTCGGATTTGACTCGTCCCTTTGAACGATAAGGATTTTCATGTTTGCTCGGGCCAAAAGTGACAAAAGCGAAGCGATAGACCGAACAACGCGTCTCCTTGTTCACCTTTTTTTTCACGATCGCGTTCAAGGACGGGCGGATATGGTTTAACGTTTGTAAGGCTCCGGAGTCTTGGCGGGAGATCGCTGAAGCTTGGATCGTTGGAACGTAACATAATATATATAAGGTACCTGATCGATGTAGGGCCCACATTATTTGTTTTTCAGAACAAAAAAAACTGTGAATTTTGAAATGAAAATAGTATGTTTATTTAATCATTTATTCAATAATCGACGCATCAATAATAATTTTGGTTCAGAAAACAATGTTCATTATTGACTATAAGCTTTTAAAAAAAAAAAAAAATTCTTTAAAAAACTGTACAACCGTCTGGATCCCCGAAATTTAAGTACTTTGAAACCCAATTTTTGTCAAATTTTTTTACAATCATTTATTTAATAATAGTTATTAACTATCAAACTTGATACCTCCTTCGTTCAATAACCAGGCACGATGTTGTTTATTATTTATTTAACCGTCAAATCACCTCAATTCTTTAATAGGTAGTCTCTTTAGTGTGTACAAGCCCAACATTCATGCGTAATAACTTCAGTGGGTACCCGGGTGCCTGGTTATTGAACGAAGGAGGTATCAAGTTTGATAGTTAATAACTATTTATTACATTATTGATTATAAAAAAAATTGACAAAAATTGGGTTTAAAAGTACTTAAATTTCGGGAATCCAGGCGGTTATACAGTTTTTTAAAGAATAAGTTAATAAATTCTATCTGCAAAGCTGAAACGGATACCCGAGTACCTGGTCATTGGCCGGACGGTTAACGCGATTTTTTGCGAAACGTATTCCTCGCATAAAGCGGGGATATTACTGTACCTTGTATCTTATTCGTTTTACGGATTTGTGTCGTCGCAATGTATCTATGATTCTTCGATCCTCCGGGATATTTAATATATTTTTTCGTCGGTTAGACGCGACCCTTGATTTTTCCCCGGAGTCATTGAAAATTCAATAATCCTCGTAACGAGTGACTGACATTGAACGTTCGAGAGGTAAACGTACCCGCGAGATATTTTCACACGGGCCTCTAATTTTCATAATTGACGAACCGTTCAACCGGGCGATCGGTCAGAGGCCGTACAAAAACACTCGTTGACTGGTCGAGTTTGTTTTTTTGTAGGAAGCGACGACGGCACGACCTTTCGAACGGAAGAGCGGAGCCCACGCGAATCACCGTACAATTCCGAGCTCTCTGTTTTCACAGTTCTCGATTTGTACCGGCCAAACGAGTCATCTCTATCGTCCGATATATCTCGTTGCTACAACGCTCTCCATTCCCGGGGCGATAGTGTCGCGTAACAAACCGCGACGATCGATCGTGGCCGCCCGAGAAACCTCTCGCGCGACCGCTCGACCAAACAAAAAACCAAACAAACAAACGTCACGCGTCGGCACAGTTTTTCAGAATTTTTGCATAAATCGTAAAATTTTTTTGACGATTGGTCCTTTTCGAGTTCTGGCGAGTGGTTTCTTTTTTGCTCGGTACGGAACGGTGGAATCCATTGGGGTAACACGATGTACGTTTACGCATTTAAGGTTCAAAATATTCAAAAAAATAACAATGAAGTTTAGGAAATCAAATAGGCATTTATTACGTTTACAATTTAAACATCTTTCATAAAGCAAGATAAAAAAACACACACAATTATGTAATATCCCTCGAAATAACAAAAATAATCAGTAATGGGACTTGAAATATTTAAAAGTACTTTCACAAGTACTATTGAACAAGAGTACTCGAGTACGGACGAAATTCACCGCCATCTCTCGGCATTGACCGGAATAACGCTGGGAGCATGCGTTAGGCATCGTCTTTGAAAAATTGACAGTTTTCTGACAGACTTCGTTTTTACAGAATAATTGCATTCTAGTCTCAAAAATACATAAAAAATAGTTAAAAAATTTGAGATCTTTAGCAAAAGTCTTAAACTTACGCAATTTCTGTGTCTTCTGCCGGATTTGATACTTTTCTCACATCACCTATTACAGTTTACATCAAACTGCGACTGAAGTTAGCCGGGCGTCGTAAAAAACTTTACAGCTCTTGGCGTTGAGTACTCTTATCGGATGCGTACTTCTAGACCAGGTAACCCTAATTTTCCACTTGGAACAATGGAATTGAGGGCCAACGTCGAAAACCACCGATACCAAAAAAAAATCCAACGAGATCGAGGGGAAAGCGAACGGAACCGAAGAAAGGCGACGATGAAGAATTGGCGCTTGAGTGAGGTAGCCTTTGCGGAGGGAGGAGCGCCGAGCACCCACGCGACGTCTCTTCGATGGTCAAGATCGCGCGAGTGCCTCATCGAGCCGGTAGAAAAGGTGAAACGGCCCGAGAATAAATATCGACCTTCGAGGTTCGATCTATTAACCACGCGAGACCGATTATGGTATACAACCTGCAACGAGTGACCGCCCACGCGTGTAGGTACGTTCGCTCGGTAGACCCGTACGGTCTCGTTCTCACTGCGCGTACGGGCGCTTTCGTGACGAGTCGTCTCACGAGGACCGTACCAACCGGGGAAAACCGAACACGGGACAAAGTTGATCCGTTTCGCCGTTGGGGGAACTCTCTCTGACGGCTCTCGGCGCACACTCGCGATTGTTGCGTCTTGGCGCCACGCTCCTTCGGACTCTCGAGATACTCGAACCCGGGATTCTTCGGTCGTTTTCCCTTTCGTTCGCTTTCCACAATATTTTTTTTGTCGATTATTTCGATATTTTTGTTAATTATCAAGGAATCTTTCGTTGATTCAACGAATTTCGAATTTAAACGATCGAATCGATCCTACCTAATTGAGCCTAGATTAGGGTTAATTCGAGATTTCGAAACCGATATAAAGCTCGTAGAGTACCGATCGAAGAGCCTAGGCCTGGGAATCATTGACCTCGAGGAAAGGTTTCGTTGCGCTCGTCCCTCTTAACTCGAACTTGCCGCGTTAATCCGCGTATTACGTCCAGTCGACGGAAAATCATCCGGGACGACCCTCAAGTTTTGCCAACAGCGGGAGAACGGGCTGTGGAAGGACGCACCGTGGAGAGGAGAATCTCACCGTGCCTGACCGTTGCAACGGAGAAGCCTCTCGATTTTACTTCAAACGCTTATTATTCTTCGTCGTCGTCGTCGTCGCCGCATCCGGGAGGGACGTCAGGAGTGAAATCGAGGTGGATGCCGGTCACACCCGGCGGGGTCAACCAAACACGAATAAACGATCAATACCGAGGGAGAAACGACCGCGACGATGACAACTCCAATGTTGTTATTTTTGTTAATCCTCATCCTCCGCGATTGCCGGGAGCAAAACGTACGTAGACTCGACGAGTGGCGTACGCGACGAGCCACGACGGATTTTATACAGCGTGAATAATATTCCGACGGATAAACCGGGAACTCGATTTGAGTACGTGTCGAGTGCGCGCCAGCTAGCGGCATCGGCAGTTACAGGAGCGCGCTCTCTCGGAGTTGCCTCGTTCACTGCTGCGCGATGTTGACCTCGAAACGCTTTGCCGTTCTACGGAGGTACGCGTAAACCTTATTTTCTCTCCCCCTCCCCCCCCCCCCTTCCACCTCCGCCCAACCCTCAAGAGCCATCGCCATCGAGAGTAACGGAGAGAAACGGCCTGGAAGCGGCGCTCGATTTAGGATCCGTCAAACGCCTAACAATTGAAAATACAAATATCAGCGAGAAAATGGAACTCGATGAATGCTCCAGAGCAAAAACACTTGTTTAAAAAAAAATAAAAATACGGATAAAGAAGGTTACGAGTGGAGAAAATAAGGAGAAAAAAAAGTAAAAGAAAAATGAAAAATGAAGCGAAGGACGTATGTCGGTCGACGCGAGAATTGACGCCTGCATCGTAGAAAAATATTGCGCGTATGAATCGCGCGTAAACCGGTACGAGATCGGGGAAAGAAACGAGCCTTGCTGCCGAGTCGAAAGATTGTATTTCTCATAGATTTACCCGGAGAGGTAATCCCATTCGCGAGACGAGCCCATTTTTACTTGGAAGAAATGATAAAATCGTGTATGCGCGTCTCACGACTCACACCGGTTTCCGATCGAAAACGTTTTTTCGGCCTCTCTCTCTCTCTCTCTCTCTCTCGTTTCTTCGGACACGACCTTCATTTCTCTCGCGTTATCCGGCTGCTTCGCGTCGCATGACTCGTGCCGTTGTCGAGATCGTTAAACTCATTAATAAATATGAACTTGGAGATAGGTTCGGGCCGGAATTGAACGAGCAAGGAATATCCGTTCCGCAGTCGTTTCGACAACGCGCAGCAGCATCCCTTGTCTCTCGTAACTCGATCGAAAAGTTATGCAAATCCTTTTTTTTTTCACCGACAACTTCTCAGGTAGGGTGATCGGTAGTGGCCAATGATTGGCTGAGCCCCAGCGCTGAGTTTGCCAATATAGGCACTCTATCTTGGCTCAAGCATCGAATGAATTTTCGATTATAAGAATAATTCGATATTGGCGATCAATATCGGCTCTAGAATGACTCATAAGAATTGGCCGAGTATCATTTTCATGAATCGGCTAACGATGAGTCGACATCAAAATGGCCAATATTCCATTCGAGGTTAGCCCAAGTGTAAGCCGAGTATCGGTCCATAAGAACGGCTCGATATTCGCCAATATCGAATCGCTCTTCGTCTCTTCCTTCTATTTTTTTTTCCTCCGATCCTTGCATTTTCCCTATATTTTCTCCTGGTTTTCCTCTGGTCCTTTTTTCCCCCCCCCCCCCCCCCCATGCCGTTTTCACCGTGCGATTTCTGACACAGGCATACGGAAACTGCGGAAAACCTATGCCGGTACAGCCGGTCCCAAATTCACTTCCCGGCCGCGGAACGAGTTACGTCGAAAAATTTCGAAAATAAAATCTCTGCCGCTAGGGGGTTTTGAACACGGGTCCTCCGGATTCGCCTCGCCTCAGCCCACGGCCAATTATTATTAACAATTATTAGTGTACGATATTGATGAGTAAATATTTGGCCGACCATTAGCCTCGTACCGAAAATTCAATAATCGGCGCGTGTATGCTTCGCCAAACATGGGCCTCGTACCGACAACGAAATGCTCGGCGACACTATACTTCAAACAATTGGGTAAACGATGATCGTCCTGCCAACATTGCACCGAAAATCGGCCGTTACCGTTCTATCGGCAAACACACGGGGAATTCCTTCGCTTGAAAAACAAAATGATTCAATTATTCGTTACGTTTGTTTTTGTTTGGGTTTTCTTAGAATCAGTTCGGGTTCGTTTGGGTTTCTGTTTCCGGAAGTAAACGTGACGCGGCAATTGTTTTGCCGGTACCCGGCGATCCGTGGAACGAGCGAAACGAAGAAAGTGTCGCGAGTACTTCCGGCAATGACGATTCCACCTACGATCGAGACCGTCGGTACGCCCCCTCGAACGAAACGCGCGACACATAGAGGCCTCGATTAGCTTTTCCCTTTCCCTTCTTTCGACTCGGGAGTTTGTTCATGGAAATTTCACACGCAGCACGATTCCCTCCCGTAGACGTCGAGGAAGACTGGCGTTGCGCAATAAAATAAAAGAGACGTAAAAAGGTACGGTCGACGAGGGAGGAGAAACGAGAAAAAGTTGGTTCGTTCGTACGTTCCGGTGTTGGGTTTGGCGCACTCCCTTATCCCAACGGGTGATCTATTCTTTGTGAGAAACGTACTTTTCTCCGCTCCGTAAGACAAGTATACGCTTTTCAACGAGCCAACGTTAGCTACGACGCAACGATTCGTGTTCGACGAGTCGGAGAGAGGCCAATTTCACCCACAGCTGCGCCAAACGGAGCCTCGAATCCGTTGTCGAAATGTCCTCGAAACAAAATGTTTCGGACTTGGAAATCTCGTAAAAGGAGGCCGCAATAATCGCAATATTTTCTCAATATTTTTCGACCAATTTTTCTCGCGATATCGTCCCGATAACGGCGTCACATTTGCCAAAGCGTTACGAGGCGTAACGCGTCGCCTGATGATTTTCAATGAAACGTTGACCTCGCTTTCTCGTTATTTACCGGGTGAAGAACAATCATCGAACGAACGGAGCGATTACCTCCGGCCGATTCGCGCGTTTCGATCTTTCTCCACTTATCGTGCACCTTGAGTAGTGAAAACTGATCGAAACGGAGCGTGAAAAGAAAATAGCTATAGCTATTTTTGTTCTCACCCCGAAATTACGTACCAAATATTTATAAAAAAAAACCCATACGCATTGAAATTTCAATAATAAAAAAAAAAAAACAACGTGCACGATCGTTCTTCGCTTTTCACGGGTACGACACGAAACTCTTCCCCTTAAGACGAATCTAAGGTCGACGTAATCGGTTGGCTCTTCCGTTTGCCTCCTATCTTCCATTATCACTTTTGGTTATCGCGAATCGTTATCGTGACGAAAAAAAATCTATATATATATATATATGTATATCGACGTATGTCGCGCCTTCCACAATAGGATCTAACGGATGAGCCGGTTCGCCGCTATTGTCTTTCCAATTATTCGTTTATTCATAAATAAGACGAATCGACGAAGCGAAACAGTACGATAACTTTGCAATAATAATAAATTAAGCTATTGAAATGACAGTAATTTATCGCAAAAAAAACAAATGTATTTTTGCGGCGTTGGGACGACGAACAAAGAAAAATTGAAGCTCGTCGAGAGCGAGGTATCAAAGCGAAGGAAGCCCCGGCAGTGTGGAGAGTAAAAAAGAAAAAGACAGCTAGGAAGCACTACGAGGTATACGCGATTGAAGGATCGACCTCGTTTTCCCAGCACACGAGAGGTACGACGGGTTCCAATCGTCGGAAACTCGCGAATTTGTCGACCGCGGTGTCGAGCAAACGAGATACATTTTCGTTTCATTCACGGAGCTCGATACACGTTTTTATCGTGAATCAACGGAGCCGACGCCAACACCGATGTAACATTTAACGCGAGTCGTAAAATACCGCGCGTGCAACGAGACGCCGATCGAACGACTTCGCGGTGCGCCAATCCGAGTTCTAATTACGCGTTGCTCCGATAACGCAATTGTATAATTACCCACGCTCGTTACGTGTCCGCACACCCGCGCAAACAGGTATAAACAACGGATCGGAACGCGAGGTAATCGGGTGTAACGCGAGGATGAAAACATTTTTGGATTTGGGTTCGAGCTTGTTTCGTTTCGAGTCGGTTTTATTTGGGTTCCGGTACGTTCGCGCAGTTACGATTTCGATCGCGTTTCGTTTGGGTGGGAAGGAGCGGAGAGTCGCAACGAGAGCGCGAGAGCGAGCGAGGAAAAGCGAGTGGGCATCGAGAGGCGACGCTGAGCGTCGGAGGTTCCGTTATACGCGAAGCCCTCCCCCCTGCCCCTGTCTTCCACCTCGATGCGCGCACGTACGCCCTTACGAGCGGAGCGGGTCCAACTTGACCGAAGGACAACGGGAGGCGGAAGAGGAGATCGCTCGAGAATGGAAGCGATCGTTGCGGGCCCCGAGCTCGCGCGTCGTCGCGTCCTTTATCTCGTACGATTCTTTGGCGCTAGGCTCCTCGAGAATTCCCGTTTATTCGACAAGAGTACGCGAGCTCGAATTCCTCCGGTAGGTGGCTCGTGGGGAGTGCGACGAGGCTCGGGGATAGGCGTCTTGCGCGCGATACGCGAGGAGACCGGGCAGCCTCGTCGACGAGTCCCACTGACCCGTTACGAGAATCGTTCCATCGAGAAACCTCTTCGATTCCCCACTGCGCGGGCTCTCTCTCGTTATCGCCTCCTCCAACTCTCAACGCAAATACGACGAGGACGTCGACGACGGGACCCGATCGATCAATTATCAATGTTTCGGAATTAAGCGTCGAAAAGTTTGCGTCGTTGCGATCCTACGATACCCCGCTTCCCGAGTCAACATTTTCAAGCCACTTTCAACCCGCGCGACCGATACCTCCTTCTCCGAACGGAAGTCCGCGGTAGCGGATTATAGGGTATCCAAGTGAGACTGCGATGTATGGAACATTATCACGTTGGAGCCTCCGTTTAACTCCCTGGATGGCGCATACTGGACTTTAGGCTTAAAGGAGTGTAGCGTAGCGCGCGACTGAACCTACGAAACCTCCGGTGCGATCCCGATCGAGCGCTCTTGCTGAACCTATTGGCCCTCCTTTCAGCCCACCGCAGATTCGACGCGTGGCCTCCGGGCCCTCCGTTTAGCCTGCTGTAGGTGCTCCGAGTACCCTTCGGGCCCTCCGTTCAACGTACCGTATTCGTACACTTATACGGGTATTAGATCCGTAGTTGCCTTTGCGTCGATTATTCGTCACTCGTTTATAGACGCACCGATAAGTTCGATGGAATTAGAGTAAGTCTAAATATACAACGATTTTTCTACGAATCACCTATAAAATGACGATAAATATAATTTAGTGATGATATATTTTCACTTTTCGTGTAGTATTTATTTATCATCCGTCACGTGGCGAAACGACTGAGAATGCATATTTGTTCATACCGTTTGTTCCACGCATGGAAGATACTTCCGAAAAGATTGCGAAGCCACTTTTTCGCTCGTTGAAATAATTTGATTACTCGTTACGTTTTTATAACGAGACGCGTGTGCTCGGTAGACGCGACGGGACTCGACCGAGTTGTAACGGAGAGGCCTCGAGACCGTACGAAAAAAGATAGAGACAGGAGACGCAAAAAAAGAAGGTGCAGCCGTAAACACGTAGACCGCTCGGTCACGACGAAAAAACGTGAGAGATCGACGATCGCGACAGAGGCTAACAGAAACGTATTTATTTGGACATCGAACGGGTTACCGATCAGGCCAGAACGAAGCGTTGATGGAGGAGATAACGAATTTTGGCTCAAGGCGGATTAAGTGAGGTCGAAGCAACGGACTTGGGACCAAACGCTGGCCCGTGTTCCGCACGATCCATTGATACTGGGGGCCGAAAGAAGGTTCGAAAGGGCTAACGGGAGGCTGGCGGCGCGTGCGTTACAAAGAAAATAAGTTCCGCGAGTAGCGAGAGCGGGCTAAAAAAATGTTGGCTCCGATCGTTTCCTTCTCCAAATTTCAATTATCATTTTCTAAATGAGGCTCAACAAAATTTACTAATCGCGATACAAGCTTCGATATTTTCTCAAAGAAGTTACGACATTTTTTCAACAAGTTTTTTCAATCTTTTCATTCGGCGATCCGCGCTTCGCGCAAAAGAAGAAAAAAGTGTACTCTCTAGAAACAACGATTGATATTAAATATTAGCAATAAACAACGAATAATACAAAACTCGTATTTAGGAAGACACTATTGCGTATGAGTATTGCGAATAACACGAATGAATAATCAACGAAACGAAAGTTGCCATTTTTGGTTTCGTTCATTCACGAATCGACTCTGCTCGATCGCGAGTTTCGCGCGCGCTTTTTCCATTTACGATTTTCACGTTCCGCAGCGCAATGGAATTACGTGTATTAATTATCGTGGGTGGATGCGGATGTGCGGAAACTCGAAGCGAACGCATAATTAGAACGTTCGCGTGTGCTCGGATACTTTGCGTTCCGACTCCGGCCCCTCCAGTCCCTTCTCGCTCTTCCGTCTCTTGAAGAGTGCGTTTTACGTTCCCAGATGACGCCTTCCGTTTCGATGCAAAAGCCAGCTCGGTCCCGCTCTTTCCCTTCTCCCACCGGCGGCCCTCGTTTCTCCGTCGCTCTCGTTCGCACCCTCTGACAACGTTACCTCGCGCTCCGACTCGTACCGTTTTCATAGAGCCTTCTTCTTTTTTTCTCGGTTTTTTTCGTTTCGTCTCGGTCGGTAAAAAAAAAAAGAACCGATGGCCACGAGCAACCCGATTCTTTACAGTTAGCCATATGCCGCGCCCTAACAGTACACCGGAATCGCTCGATTCAGAGAGGATTCGTACAAAGGAGAAGGGGGAGGGGAGAGAGGCAACAAAAAGTCACGATATGGAAAGTGCACGTGGGTATGCGACCCAACGGAACAGCAGTCCAGGACGAATCAAATTCATTGAAACGTTATAATACGAGTAGACATGTTCGAAAATTAATGCAGCAAATTGAAAGGATAAATATATCGGAAATATTAAAAATTCGTTTAATCGATTGATTTTCCATTTCCTTCGGTGAGATGTAAAGAAAAAAAACAGTGAAGGAACCATAAAATGGTGAGCAGTGAGGTAATCTTTCCGTGAAGGAACGAATGATTGAACGGTGACGTGACAAAACATACGGTGGATACGCGAGCATTTAATCAGCTGACTCGCGTCATCGCGACCGCCGATCTCGATAAGTGAAAATAATGACGCTGAGGTTCGCATCGTTCGAACGAGACAATTTTTAATCAGTCGCGTTCTTTTGAATCCGCTCGTGGTACAAAATTTGATGAACGAAAAAAACCATTGGTGTCAAAAGTAAAGTAATAAACGTGAAAAACAAAACGTTGAGTCGAACCGATGCAAACTGCAACGTCGGTTTGCATCGGGCGAGACCCGAAAAAAAAAAAGGCAACGACCGTTTCCTGGCTGATAATTTTTTTCAGCGGCTCCTGATGTATCGTGGCTACGGAGGAAGAGAGGGAGGCTGAGAGAGGAAGGACCCCGCAATAAGCAACAACAGGATACGAAAAGTCTTTCAAAGAGCGACGAACGACTAATTAATTAGTGCCGGACGGAACGATTGACCTCACTCAAAATCCTTAATCGTCGACGACGACGACGACGACGACGAGGAGGAGCGGAGAGAGGCAAAAACGATGGATAAAAAAGGGGGTTCCCGCATGATTAGTGCGGAATTATATTCCACGTCATGAGATAATTGGCTCGGCAAAGTTGCGAACGGACAGACGGATCGTCATCAAAGATTTTCACGGCCCGAAGACGCATCATTCTTTTAATCGTACAATTAAAAGGAAAGTATAGCTTGTTTCTTTATTTGTTTTGGTTTTTTTTTCAATATTTAGTGCATATTTTTGCCACCCGTATGATACAGAAATTGCCGAAGCATTTCCGAATCACTCGCGGTGCCATTGTCGAGACAAAAACGGATGGAATTGTAGCAAGTTTTCTGATGTCAGAGATGATGAGAAAGCCGACGAATCAACAGGGTCTTACTTCCGGAACGGCGCTCCGTTGGTCCCCTTTTTGTCCTCCCCACGGCCTCTCCTGCTCTTCGCCCAAGAGACGCCGTTCTCATTCATATTCGTGGATGCCGTGCGAACCCCGGACTCGCCTAATGTATTATTTCAATCCCGTGACAATGACGATTCGTTCATTATCGTCGTCAAGAGTAACGTCCGCCTCTCTCCACTTTTCCAGCCGGCACACGCGGATGCTATTTAATTATATCGCGGGGAGAACACGAGCGCGAACGAACGAGCGACGAGGACCGAGCCCTCGTCGATATTCCGAAACAACGGGCAACGCTCTATTGATTTCTTTTTTTTTTTCTTTCACTCTCATTACAGCGGAATTGTATGTACATCTGGTAATTAATCCTGTTTATTTTCATCTCGAATCAATCAAACATACTCGTTCGATGCAAGAAATCTAATATTCATTTTGTTCCATAGATTAATTTGATAAAAAATGTATTTAATGAAAAATGAAAAAAAGATATATGTTTGTGTAAAATTGATATCGTTACGAAACAAGCGTGAACAATTGTTTAAAAGAAACAGTCAAAAAATGGATAGTCTTTTTTTACATAAAAAAGATATCCTAATGGATTATCTTTTTTTACATAAAATCTTCGTAAATTTTATGTAAAAAATTTTACGTAACAAATGTATGTAAAAAATTTTTTACATAAAATTCTTACGTAAAAACTTTTTTACCTAAAAACTTTACGTACACAAAATCAAGGAATCAAGTTTGTTTTTCATTTGAAAAAAATGATGGTCGTCCTCCCCCCCCCACGCCCCTCCGACCACTGTCGTCCGACGTTGCCGGTCGGGCCAATACGACGAATCGAGAAGTTTGCAGCGCGACGATCGTTCGTAAACGTTTATCACGAGAGAAGTCAATGCACTTGGGGCGACGTCGTTCGCAGGGTGTCCCCGGCGAATGGAAGAGCCACGGCGGATCGAGTACACGCGGCGGCTGTGGCGGCTATGGCGACTATGGCGGCAGCGGCGGCGCGCACGTTGCCTCGCTCGCGCGTACGCGACAAAAGACATCCCGAGCAACACACGCTCCCAGGGAAGAGCCTCTCCGCTCTCTCGCCTCGCAAGTCCAAGAGAGGACAGAGGCGAAGAGACGCGTACTCCGCTTTGTAAACAGTTGGAAGCAAGGATGGCTCGAAGGTGGAAACGGCTGCTCGACGCGAGCGGGGCGTATACGGATGATCAACGCGGTCGCGTCCGATCGCCTTTTCGATGTTGAAAGTTGGTACGCGCAGCCGTACGGGCTCGTTGGCAGTGGCATTGTCGTCGTTCAGGTATGCGAGACTTCGAGGGGGGAGGAGCACGGAGCCAAGGGAGCCGCTCTCTCCACGAACCTACGGAGGTATCAGGACCGACAATCGAGCGTGGAACGCTCATAGTACTACGAGCTCTCGTCGGAGCCTTGAATCAACGCCCAACGATCCCTCTTTTCTTTCCTTTTTTTCTTCTTCTTTTTCCACTTCCTCCAGCACTCGTTGGGTCCTCGACCCTTTCGAGCTTCGCCACTATTTTTCACTTTTTCTACGCCTCGTTGTACGCATCTCGCATGCGCGCGAAATAATATTCCAATCCTTACGAAAACAAAAAAATTGCCACGAGAGTCTTTGTTGCGAATCACCAAAATTCGAAGCGCTCTGCATTATTATTTTTATATAAGTTTTTATATCAATTTTCTCTAAAATTTGTCATCTTTCGTAACTCTGGTACGAGGAACAATAATTCACAAGTAATTCTAGTAGCGTCGATCACCCGCTAATTTCGTAACCGTTCAACCGCTCGGATACTACGAGTTTCGCGTTACTTTCCGTATTACGATCGGTTTGTGAGTCGACACGCGTGGCGATTCTCGTTATAGCATAATCCACGCTGGTGGTGAGTCTACGCACTTCGGGTGGGGCATCAACCGAAATAACATCGTTGGAATGTATACCGGCTATTTCTCTCTCTCTCTCTCTCTCTCTCTTTTCTCTCTCCGGAGAGCTCGAGTCATCTGCGACCGGCACGTTGCCCGAAAATCGTATAGCTGCAAATATAATCTCGCGCTCGATGGTGACTCGTAAAACTGCACGACTCTCGTGTTTGCCACATCAGGCACGTTTTCTCTCCCATTGGGTCTGGACGTAAAGAAAAATACACGAAACGCGTTTGCGTCTGCGAAAAGACGGAGACGTTGTGGATTCTCGGTTGGTCTTGTTTGGTTGCCGAATAAGGGGAAACTGGGGATTGTTTGCGTTCGCGTACGTACAATTTGCTAGGCGAAACGGATAATATCTTATCGATGCGATTTCCTCGCTCTTCGACGGAGCACGCGATATCGAGACGCGAAAGTCGCAGGATAAACGAAAAATCTCGTTTGGCGGTCAACAACGAAAAAAAGAATAAACGGGAAACGCGAGAACAATGTCGGCCCGGTTTGCAGTCGGAATTCACTGGCGGAAACTGGCCGGCGAACGGCTGGGGAACACGTGCGACTGGGAAACTTTTCAAAGAGCCAGCTTTTCCGCGCGTTCGCGTGAAATCGTCGATTGTTATATCCTTTTTTGTCGTTCGAATTTTTGGAAAATGAATTTCTCCGAGATCGATTTGAGAAAATTGAGCTCGGCCTAATTTGTTTGATTTTTTGGAAAATATCTATTTTCCGATCTGATGTTGAAACGATTGATTCTCCTAGATATAACTTTTGTAGAATTGATATTCCCTAATTTGATTTTGGTGAAATTCATTCTGAAAAACTTTTGACATCGACGCGTCCGAGTACCGCAAGCGGTTGAATCGCGTCACGAGGAATCGCGGCTCGATCGTAAAAGAGCTCGTATGCGGTAACGCGTCTGACGAGGCTCGCGAGATGGCCACCAAGGAAACGGGTTACCGAGACGCCTCAATGAATTCTCCGAGTGAGAAACCGAAAACGCGAAGGACTTCCGGATCTTTCGATCGGCCGAATTAATCGACGCTCTACGATCGTTTGAAAGTTTAAATGATAATAAACAGCACCGTCGTTACTTTGTCAAACGCATTATTACGTTGCAACGGGACGTCCGCGCGCCAGCGATGGTAAACGACTTCGGGATGAATCATCGTACATCCTCGAGCTCGGCGAGCGATCGCCGTTGATCGAGTATTTTTTGAAAAATGTTGTTCCTTCGCGGTGCGCGGAGTACGAAAATGGCCTCCAATAATACGGGAACTTGCATAACTCGAACGCACCTCCTTCTCTCTACACCTCCCGACGAACGCGCTCTTTGCGCGAGTTGGACGTGCGCGCGAATTTACCGTCGAAATTTACATTTTCCGACGTTCCAAGCGTCGAAGAAAAGCGATCGGCGATTGCGAGTCGTCCGAGCTTGGTTGAATGCTACTTACGTTTTCTGGCAGGGTGGAGCGCCTCTGTCGCGGCACACAAAAAAGCGGCACGCCGCTTTCTCGCTTCCTCTCCAATATAGCGGCAATCGTTGTAACTTTCCGAACGAACGAAACTCTGGTCGAAGCCAACTGCCCCGAGCGAGTATCCCAAACCTCGTTTTCGCCGTTTCCAGCGAGCTCGCTCGACGCGCACCGTTCACGTTTTATCCCGACGCGAACAAAAGAGCCAATTGTACAAAACTGAATCACTGCTCGATGCTACAGCTGTTGGATCTTCTCGAGATTTATCCTGACGGGTTCTCCGAGCCGAGGAGAGACGCCGCCGCCGCAGCGAGGATGGCTCTCGTTTTACTCGCTCGTTTGTTTACCTCTCGCTTTCTCCCTTCCCCTCTCTTTTCTGCGCATTGCGAACGATCGAATTAACAACAGGCCGCGCAGGCATCAGCGCCCAACGAACCAACAGCGGACAAAGCAAAATCCATCGATCTCGATTTTCACCGATCGCCGAACTCATGTTTGTGCGATTCACCATCAAATTTTCACCATTATTCTCCACCTCTTTGCGTATAGACGCGGACGCTTTCCAAATCCATTCTCGTATTCGCTACTACTTCTATTATTATTATTGTTGTTGTTGTTGATATTATTATTATTATTATTATTACTATTACTATTGTTAGATACGCGAACCGTTCGAAAAAAGACCTACACCGAGAGTCAAGATCCCCAGGCCGTTTGATCGTTAAATCACGTTCGCGTGTTACTCGTCAAACCGGACGTTACAGGACGTGCTCTACGAGCTCAAAACGGTGCTCGTGATCCACTAATGCGCATGCGCACATTCGCGCGCGCACACGGACTTTACCGCAATTTTGAGCCCGAAATTACACGAAAAATCTATTTTACCCGTTTGGAATGGATGGGAAAGCGAATCGCGAACGTCACCGAAGGATAACGAGGGATCTACGGTGACGCAATCGTAACGCGGAACACACGGGAGTAGAAGGCACTCTGACAAAGGCGTTTGGAGATACGAGCCTGCCGCGACAAAAAACAGTGCCAATAGGTCGCGCGTCGCGGCACTACTGACTGTTGAGCCGGTCCGAATCGTCCAAGCGTCGAACCGAGCCCCCCTCCTCCGCCGGATCGCGAACCCCTTCTACAGACGCTCCGCTGCCCTCACTAGTGACTACATCGTACTATACACAGTGATAAGCCCACGTGTCCACTGGCCTTCCGAATCGTTCGGACGACTGCAACGGGAACGTTGCGTTTTCGATGAACGAAATTAACGGGAATATTACAGTCCGAGATTACTTTCTGGTCATTTTGAAGATTCCGATCGATGTAGCTGTCCTTTGTTTATTCGCTCGTCAAAATATTAAATTGCTCATTTTTAAATATCGTTACCGATTTACGTTCATTGTTGATGTAAGGTCGTTGAGAAATATGTAATAGAAATATGCGGGTCTTCCATAATTAACGGCGCGAACGACATCGAGGGCTCGCCTCGACACTTACCATCGGAAGGTAAATGAGGAAAGGAAGCAATTCGCACTTCCTTTAACGACTGATCGTCATAAAAGCGCGACCTGTAGGCGAACGCAATATTTGCGAAAGATTATTCTCGCGGGTTACACCCCGACGACGTTTACGTACGGAGTATACAACCCGGGCGGGCGCGCGCCCGCGCGCCTACTTTCCATTACTCATTTCCGGTGCGAAAGAGGCGAGCACTGGGACCGAGGGAAAGAAGCTTCGAGGATTTAGTTAATTAAAGCGGAGCGAGAAGCGTCACGCGAACATTAACGACGTCGGGCGTGGTAAACACATTGGCGCACCCATTCAACGGAAAAAATATCGGTGTTGGTAGTTTGCGGTATAGCCGCCGAGATGCATCGATGGGATTGGGGGCGGGGAGGTGCGCTGATAAGTATTCATTTTTTTTTTCATTACGGTTCCTGAAACAAAAACCGTGGAAACGTTGGAGTCATCGGAAAATAAAAATTTAATAGCGCTATAAATAATAAAACTTTTTCGACGAGGAACGAGAAAGCTGGTAATAAAGGGAACTCGAGTCGAAAACTCAAAGAGTGCGTCGTATAACGAATATTTATATTAAGAATTTAATATGCAACGTTTAAAGGTTATGCCAGAATTCTTTTCTCCTCCACCGTATTTTCGTGTCTCCTTGAGCCTCTTCGCTTGATCCTTTTTCCAGGCTGTGATTTTCGTTTTCCCGCGTCCTCCCCACTGGCCGCTTTCTCTTTCCGTACTGCGTCCTCTGCGGCCATATTGAAAATAGGTAACGCCCGCCGCCGGCGAGCCGCACGCTCGATTTTTTGCGTCAATTCGATCTCGAGACGTCGACTGATCAGATTCGTCACTCTGCACTCACCCGAAGTGCCCAGTCGTCCGGTTCTTCCGCATCTGGCGATCGAACGTATTTATTTTTTTGTTAATGAAGGATATCGGATGAAAGAGGATTCCCGAAGCTTGGAACAATATTCGATCGAATGCTTTTAACCTGTGTATGTAATCGGCAGTTTCCATAGGAAAGTCGTAATTTATAACGTTGCGAACGTTGACGGTGTCCAAACCGCGGGCCCCTGCGTTCGTCGCCGACAGAACCGCGAAATCGCCGCGTTGGAAGCAAGCAAATTTGTTCTTTCTGACGACCATTGGCATTTCTCCATTCAAGTGAGTCACGCGAATGTCAAACTCTTGAAGAAACAGGAATATCCAGTCGCATGTTGAACTGTCATTGCTGAAGATTATCACCTGTTGTTTCTTTACGGCTTTTGGCTTGACCAATTTCAGGAGCGTCATCGGTTTGTCGATCAGCGCGACCCTCATGAATTTTTGCGACACCATAACACGATGAAAATTGCTCGTCGTTATATCGTTCAACGACTCTTCCTGAAAAATCATTAGCGATGAGAGATACGATCAAAACATTCTTTTAATCCATTTCGTTAAGAATATTTACTAAGCACGAATTCCAACGAAAATTTAAAAGGTCATGGCGAATTGCCTGAAAATTTCGAGGCTCAAGTATTCAATCGAAGCTCAACGTACGTTGATAATTGATGTTATATATTCCGGCAGTTCGGAACTTTTAGTGGCGGACACCATTGTCAACTGACAAGTATCAGGGAACATTGTTTCGTTGGTCGTCACGCCCGAGCCAAACTGAAACAGGTTTTGTCGGTGAGTGTAGGTATATTCCAATTTCTACCTATCATCTCGGTTATTTTCAAAATTTTCTGCAATTTTTTAATATCCGTCCGGTAATGCCTTAACAAGAAAACTCACGTTTATTTTGCGAAGAAAAATTGACAGTTTCTCGTCGAAGCTTTCCTGAAAAAGTGCGTGAGCCTCGTCAAGCACCAAATGTCGAACGTAACTCCGTTTGTAGATTCTTGTGGTGGTGAGTTTGCTGATCACTCCGAAAGATCCGATCAACAAATCGACTTCGCTTACGGGAGGATTGTTTATAATCCTTTTCGTTCTACCACCCGTTACTACGCGTACTTTGATACCGAGATCTTTGCCCAAACTTTTGGCTACTCTCTGGAATAATGAAAAGCACACAAGTTGAAAGTGCTCAATTGATAGCGCGAATGGTTTTCCTCAATGTCGTTACCCCAATTTGATCCGCGAGCTCACGGCTCGGTGTTACTATCAAGCCGTAAGGACAATTGGGAGGCCTATTCTGTGTTATTTCCATTGACTTCCATCTGTAGATTTGAGTCAACAACGGCAAAAGGTAAGCCAGCGTTTTACCGCTGCCTGTCTCGGATGAAATGTTTGTATGCTGCTGTGCCAATATCTGCGGTATCGCCATACTTTGGATATCCGATGGTTTGTCAATGTTTATGTTGGATAAACTCTGGATCAGCGTCGGATGTAAGCCAAAGGCACGAAAGTCCTGGTAGTTCTTGAAGATGGGTTCGCCCTCTTTTTCATCCTGAAAGTACATTCTGTTTTTACAAGAAATTTCTGTGGGTAAAACGACTCGAGGTACGCGGTCGCGTCATACTTCATAGTCGGGCAATATCGTAAAGTAGTCCCCTATTGATTTGGTATGGTGCCACCCCTGCGAGGCTATAGGGATCGTCTCGAACTTTGAGAACGTTTTGCCTTTGTAAAAGTTGAACGCCGGCCGTTTGCAAATAATCAGCGGAACTTTGTCTTTTGTTGTAACATGGTCGGCTGTTGGATCATCCTGTTCTTGCCATAGAACGGTTGAATTCTGAAATTTAGGGAATCGTATCGATCTTCGGAAAGTTGAAAAATACTCGAAACACTTACCCGGTATTTTCGGAGGTTAATTCCCGTGTGACCCACGCTCCTGTGGCAGACTCGGGAGAGCCGCGAAAACATTTTTTTTTTTCGTAAAAACGTTCTTCAGGGCTTGAAATCCGTCCCAAAAGTTTTAACGGTTGTCCATTCCGAACAAACAATTTCTATTTAGTAAACAATTTGGAATAAATATTGTTACAGCAAAGATACCGTGCACTCGTGAAAATGTGACAGTGGCGCCAACTCGTGGGACTCTGGAAAAGTTCTTGGAGTGTGGGTGCTCATTTCCCGAGTGCGAGTCGAAAGTTCTCGCGAACCGTGCACCGAGAATGTTGTTAAAGAAAAGTTGGACGTATCTCAACGCTGTGCAGTGACAAAAACGGGATATCTGCCGACCTCTTTACAACAATCACCCGAACGAAGGCGAGCGCTATGGATATCCATCACGATTTGTTCCAAGAAAACAATAGCGACATCCTCAACGAGGTATGGCATTTTCCGAGTGACTCGGAGGTAGCACGATATTTTCGCTGTCCGAAGTGTCAGGAGTTTTTCATATCGTACTCTGCCATTCCTGAGAGATAAGCCTTCAAAATTCGAGGGGAACATGGTTTGGATTTTGTTGCAAAATTTGTATCGGTCACGCATTGAACAAGTTCTGATCGAACGTTCGAACAGTTGTTGCATTCTTGTGCGGATGACATCTGCGGATACCCAGGCGCGACGTATCACCAATTCGCCAAGAGCGTGAATTTGGAGGAGGATGTTTACAATAGCGTGTACTCGATGTTTTCATCGATACTAAGAACACCCGGTGCCCTGTATTTGGATGCTCAAAAGGTAGGAATGCCCGCGCCATGCGTAACGCGTTGCAGCACTCGAGCGAAGCTTGAACCCGAAACAAACTTTTGCGACAATTTTAGATGCCGCAGAGTTATAACAATTTGCCGGAAAACGTAAGAACCGCAATAATGAGTTGCCTCCGGATAAGACGGCAACAACTGACTACTGCTCTCTTGAAGGAACACTCGAAGAAGCACGCCCCCACCTTAACCGACTTCGATTACCGACTGAAGGTACATCATTGTTTTTGTTCTCGACTAGGTCCTCTTTTTTTTCTAGAAATCATTCGGAAACTTCGATTCTTACCTTATCAACTGCAGATTGACGCGTGACTTTTACTCAGTAACAAAATTCAGTATCAACGGTTCCGAAGTTTCGTCTGGTTTGGAGAAACGGCTGGTTGCCTTTGCGATATTTAAATTTTCGCCGTTTTTATCATTTTTCGAAAATCGTCCCAAGAGGTTTACATATCTCGAAAGTTCTAAATAAGCGTAACAGCGAACGTACTTAAAATTCAATTATTAAAAATTCCCACGTGTTGTTACCGTATACAATTCCACAAAAATTAAATCGACATTTCAGCTAATCATGGGATCGAGTAAGCTCGCATCACTGAGGGAGCCTTTATTAGAGTTGGACCTAACGATCGAGCACGACAAGGAAAAGAGGATATTGAGTTTGGAAATGAACAAAGAAGAATTGGATTTGTTGATAAGTACCTTGGAATCGTCAAGTCGATGAAACAATGTACCAAAAAAATGGAGAAACCAATGTCGAAATAAAAACTGCGAAATCGGATAAAAGTGACGTTTCATTTATCCCCCGTTTCTCCGTACAGTGACACGAAGGTGCGAGTTAAAGGTGAGCTCGTGCCGGCAATGGGAGAATAACGAATGGCGAATGGCGAAGAGCGCGCTATTTGCTAGAAAAATGGGCGGACGACAACGGCGACATGAATGATACACTTGTTTCACAGTTTATTATTAGATTATAGATAAATGTAGGATAGTTACTATAATAACTGCTGGTCAAAGATACCGAAGACTGTACTTCCGGGTCTGAGATGTCCCCGAAGCAAAAAGAAGAAACGAAAAAAAGGAAAAGAAAAACCCGCGAAAAAGATAATTTAAAATATTTGCTGCCCGCCCGGTGCGAGAATATCCTTTCCCTTATTTTTCTTTCCTTTTGGCTGCCTCGGAGACGTCTCAGAGTGACGTTTGATAGTGACGGTGCAGAGATCGGTCGCGTTTGTAAAATTTAAACGAGCCCGCTTTCGTCGCGAACTCTTTTTCGAAAAAA
>JAPYZI010003793.1:0-16254 GCA_030523105.1 Ophioninae sp. A BG-2022a | reverse complement strand
GGAAGGATGCAAGCGCAGTCGGTAAGAATGGAGAATGCGAGCCGCTGCGCCGCCAGTGAGAAAATCGTTTAACTGAATTTTCTTGATGGTCGATAAGATATCGAGCTCTGGTGGTACATTTATGTGAAAAAATTTCGAAAACCAATTTCTCCGCTATTTCTTCATCAAGATAGATGAAACGAAGCTCAAAATGTGTACTTTTGACCACTTCGGAGGCTTATGCTCGGGGAATTTGTGAAAGTGCAACACGATGGATCGTATCTCGCAATTGCTCCCATGGTAACCAGAACCTGCACAATTATTTTCAAAATTTTGATAAATGCCGAGCATGTTCCGCTTAGAGCAAGCGTCCTGCATATACACAATAAATTTCATTCAAAGCGGTTGAATAGTGTGGAAGAAATAAGATTTTGAAATTTCGATGTGGCTAGGAACGTGTTCGTCATACCCTTAAAGTAACGGTACGAATACTCAGACGAGTCCCACTGTTCGAACGTTAGTTGTAATGTTCCGCTATATTATCAATGTACCTTTAAAAAAAATAATAGTATAGTCACAATTTTCGTCGATTTCGTTATAATCTTTTAACCGCAAATTAAATTGAATTAACATTGATGTAACTCCATAAAATGAACGAACTAATTAAATTAAATAAACCTCTGGAAAACCGTTTTTTTCTACAAACAAACGTATTCAATTCGTATGTTTATAACTATGAGATTATTCAGTGAAAAATTCGAAAACAATTCATGAATTCATTCATTCCAAAACCGTCATTTTTTCACTCGTTCTATTTTCTTGTATTTTTGTAATTTTGTATTGTATTGTAATTCTTTATTTTTTTAAACATCCATCAAGCAATGGCTTTAAAAAAAATGATTAAATTTCATTAATTTTTCATAAATGACTAAGTGTATTTTTTTCGTGCATACTTTATTAGGTACGAATATGAGTTATATTTGAATTCTCGAAAGAAATTGCATCGAATTATCAATCACCCTGTATATATGCTTAAATTGAAGGTACAGGTACGAAAATCCGTGAGTTGCAGGTTATATTGATTTCTCGTGGGAAAGGGTCGTCCCTAAATATACGTGTGTGCACCATACAAATATATAACTCGACAATGGATGTATAAAAGTATTCGTGGTAGGTTTGCATGTTCGAAAGCAAATTCGAACGCCGTAAAAACCGTCGGTCTGGATGGTTGGGTAAGGCGACTGACTGCTATCGTGCCAATGGTTTAAATGGTAATTCGGTCTGGTGTTGCAACGCAGTCGTATTTACGTAGGAGAATGAAGCACTATCAAAATTGGTGGCACGAGATGACAAATCGACTGAACGCAAAACCCTCATTGAATGACTCCGGCTGTGCTATCAGTCAAATTACTCACGTATTTGAAGCGAGGCCTTTGTGTGTGACCGAGCTAATTCGTATACTAGGAGTTTCTACCCACGCCCTTCGTACCCTTCGATTTTACATTCGCACCCTCAGTCTTCCTCGAGGCCCAAGAGACTCCGATTTCTTCATAATCGATATGCAAGGGAGTATTTCCACCCCTCCCCCCGGCTCCCATACGTATTTTCGTTACTGGAATCTTCAATTTCGTTATTCGGTTACGTACCACAAATATACCATGGATTTTTCAATGTTGACTTCGTACCGTAATTTAACGTCGTTTTTTTTTATTGTTTCCCAATGAAAATATTACTCCTTTAATGGAGTCCCATTTTCCTTGGGTAGAATAACGTCCGGTTTATTGGAAGGGTACCTTCATAAAAATAAGACTCCTTAAGCCAGGATTCTACTTCGGGTGCTCGAGAAAAAGTATATTTTTCGGTATTTTTTATGTAATCTCATGAAGTTAGAAATTTTTATGAAATTTAGACATTTTTTCATGAAATTTGATGAACTAAGACGTTTTTATGAAATCTAGGCATTTTTTCATGAAATTTGATGAATTTAGACATTTTTATGGAATTTAGGAATTTTTTAATGAAATTTGATGAATTTAGACATTTTTATGAAATTTGGGAATATTATCATGAAATTTGATGAATTGAGACATTTTTATGAAATTTAGGAATTTTTAAATGAAATTTGATGAATTTAGACATTTTGATGAAATTTGGGAATATTATCATGAAATTTGATGAATTGAGACATTTTTATGAAATTTAGGAATTTTTTAATGAAATTTGATGAATTTAGACATTTTTATGAAATTTAGGAATTTTTTAATGAAATTTACATATAATAAAAATGTATCAGGTCGACGTCTCCACATTGAAGATATAGGAGGAAAAAATACTGGGCGTTCTCAATTAGAGTATCAGAAGCCTTAACAACTGTTTTTTTAAATGTTAAAAAAAATCTTTATTTTCAATGTTTCCAGGTAGAATTTGTCCTTGAGGGTTTCTTTTATATAATTAATATTATTAAGTACATTATTTATTATAATTATATTATTCTATTGATTGTAATTTATATTGACAATATAATAAATTTAAGTTATAATTAATTTAAGATAACACAATTAAGGTTCTATTGATTATAATCAAACCCAAACAAACGAACCCATACAAACAAAATCGAACAAAAACCCAAACATACACAAAAAATCGGCTCGATTCTGACAGAAGTTACACTTCTGAATATTTGCCGAAATAATTATTAATGAAGTTTTTTTCCAATGGTTCTTGTTCCGGTCACCAATTAAGAATAGAAATAACGAGGTACTTAAAAATTGAGCGTATCCTGCGGTCATTTACTTTTTTCGTAATACCGTTACTGGAACTTTTATGGTCGCTGAGATATACGGCGCATATCTCATTCCTCCTGTTCCTGAAACATTCTCAGCCGTAAGCCCTGATATATTAAGTGATCAATGCACCGGTAGCATCCATGGTTCGTTTGTTCAAGCCTCGGATACTTTAACGAAATTTACGCGCGGGAAATTGCTCGAGCGATTTATTCAATTATTATGAAAACGTGACTGAAAGAAGTTTCGTCTGCTTATAGCTTGTTTACGCTTAGTACCGCTGTGATATGTGTATTCCATCCGAACTCCGTAATTCCCGCGTAAACGTTACTAGGTCGAGAATAAACTCGACGTTTCAACCTTCGCGTTACCCTCAAAAGGACGAGGTTAAAATGTTTGTTTAGTAGTTATTGTTTCATCCTGCAGACCGATGGATCATCGCTAATTAATAAAGTGTCAAAGTAACGAACAATCTGAATTGATCGTGATGCTAATAAACTCGGTATTAAGGCCATGACGAATATTACCACGTGACAAACGAGTGCGAGAGAGATAGTCGAAACGTTTTAAACCGCGATTTCTCAATAACGAAACATTTTTATTCAAAATGGCGACCGGAGGGCCATCGGTGCCATCGTCTTGAATGCACACAACAAATTTCGTACCGATCGGTTCAGTAGTTCGAGAGAATAGTCGTTTCAAACTTTCGAAGTGGACGGAGGCCGTGTTCTCGGTTTCTCGTCGCGATTTCTCAAAGATTATACATTTTTATCGAAAATGGCGAGCAGCAGACCCTCGGTGCCATCGTCCTGTATGCACACAACAAATTTCGTAACGATTGGTTCAGCCAGTTCAGAGAATAGTCGTTTCAAACTTTCGAAGTGGACGGAGGCCGTGTTCTCGGTTCCTCGTCGCGATTTCTCAAAGATTAAACATTTTTATCGAAAATGGCGAGCAGCAGGCCCTTGGTGCCATCATCCTGTATGCACACAACAAATTTCGTAACGATTGGTCCAGCCAGTTCAGAGAATAGTCGTTTCAAACTTTCGAAGTGGACGGAGGCCGTGTTCTCGGTTTATCGTCGCGATTTCTCAAAGATTAAACATTTTTATCGAAAATGACGAGCAGCAGGCCCTCGGTGCCATCGTCCTGAATGCACACAACAAATTTCGTAACGATTGGTTCAGCCAGTTCAGAGAATAGTCGTTTCAAAATTTCGAAGTGGACGGAGGCGTGTTCGTTATCCCCGTAAGTAAGTATATCTGCTTACGTACCATCATTAACATCCACGTACTCGTTCCATCCCTCCCTCCCTCCCTCGTGCCACTCATCCTGTAACCCTGATTGGGAAAATTACGTTTCGGAGTGTTTACTAATCTCAAATCGTGCCTAGCTAAGACGTGCTCGGAGGTATTTCCCAAACCGACTATTGACACGAAGTTTTGACTTTCACATCGACCGTGTACGTGGGTCGACTGATACATAGTACCGTTATGTATGTACATGAAACTTACGTAGGAACACTCATAAATGTATTATACGAACTCTCCCTCCTTTCGCTTCAAATGTGCATTTCCTGAATAATTCGAGACACTCCGAAACATCAGCCCGGAGATAGAACGGATGAAATATCCACACAAATTATTGCCACACTTACCATTTATGTATTTAACCACTTGGTAAATTTGAATGACAGCTTTCAACTCGGTTGCTCAGCTGGTCTGTTGAATTCTCATTTAATTATAAAGTTATCACAGATATATTATGTAATGAGAACGCCATTTTTGAAAACTTCATATTTCATGATACGGTACACAGAAATCTTTTTTTTTCCACGTCAATCATTTCCCACTTGCCAAACCGGAAATATTGCTCAATGTTTCATTTCCGCTCGTGGCACTTTCGCAGTTTCGTTAATTACAGAATCAACAACGTGCAAAAATGTTAAGTCCACACTTCATTATTTTTCTATTATTTTTTACATCGGTTATTTAGCATATTATTTGTATTATTTTTTCATTATTTTTCTATTATATTTTATTTATTTATTTTTTACTTTATTTACACCGGTTATGCTAAAAAAAAGTAGTTTAGAGATAAACGTGTTTAAAATTTTTGTAACAGAATTTGACAAAGTGCCTTCCGAGAGGATATTCTTGAATACGTTCACTTCTGAAAAAAGTAAAAAAAAATCGTTTTTTTTTTTTCAAAGTTTCAAATTAGAATCCTGCCTGAAGAGAAAAAAAATGAACCGTTTTTGTACGAAACAATTATTTTCAGGAGAAAAATCGCAATCCACCGTTTTGTTTTTCGCTTATCTGCCCACGTGTAAATTCTTAATAATATAATAAATTAAAAGTTTAATCAGATTAATTATTTCAATTTATATTTCAAACCTCAATTTGTTAATATATCAATAATATAACAAATTCAAAGTTAAATTAAATTAAACATTACAATTTATATTTCAAACCTCAATTTGTTAATATATCAATAATATAACAAATTCAAAGTTAAATTAAATTAAATATTACAATTTATATTTCAAACCTCAATTTGTTAATATATCAATAAAATAACAAATTCAAAGTTAAATTAAATTAAACATTACAATTTACATTTCAAACCTCAATTTGTTAATATATCAATAATATAACAAATTCAAAGTTAAATTAAATTAAACATTACAATTTATATTTCAAACCTCAATTTGTTAGTATATCAATAATATAACAAATTCAAAGTTTAATTAAATTAAATATTACAATTTATATTTC
This sequence comes from Ophioninae sp. A BG-2022a, assembly GCA_030523105.1. Lineage (NCBI taxonomy): Eukaryota > Metazoa > Arthropoda > Insecta > Hymenoptera > Ichneumonidae > Ophioninae sp. A BG-2022a. The sequence goes on along the minus strand of JAPYZI010003793.1, from coordinate 10,715 downwards.
AAACCTCAATTTGTTAATATATCAATAATATCACAAATTCAAAGTTTAATTAATTAAAAATTACAATTTGTATATAAAACCATAATTTGTATTTCCATATTTCAAAAGTTGATTCAAAAGTTATATTTTGAAAAGACAAAAAAAAGCAGATATTGGGGGCGCCATATTAGGTGAGATCGGAGGATGTTTTGAATTTATTTCTGTCGAGGGTAAATCGAATCGCGAGAATAATTATGACCCCGTCGAGTCTCGAACGAAGCTACGAGAGAATTCATAGAGATTGTTGGTCCTGCTGTATACGCGAAAACGTAGTCCTATCCTGATGGGGGGGGGGGGGGGGGGGGGGCTGCAACCGCGGAAACTAGATGGCTAGAATTGTGAAGAGGCAAGGAGAGAGACCGAAGCTGATGCCTGCTCCTACGAACGAGATAGAACTGCAATTTCCAAGCTAACCGCAAAATTATACAATTTGCCGCCCTTTCTCACTGCACTCGGGACGCAAACGGTAACTCGTAGAGACAGGTAAATACGAAACGACGATTAAATATATACATACACGAAAACACATGTACAGATGTACAGGGTGTTTGTTAATTCGTTAATTTATTTCGAATTAATTCAAGGAATCAAAGTGAAGTTTTTTTGCAATAAATAAAGTTATACAATGTCCCGCACGAGAAATAATATTTTTCACGTAATTAAACAATGAATTATTTTTTAAATATCGGACTCAACGTTAATTAAATAATGAATTTAAAAAACCGTTTGTTAATTCGATAATTTACTATTTCAGGAAACAAAGTGAAGCTTATTTGCAGTAAATAATGTTATACAATGTCCCGCAGGAAAAATAATATTTTTCACGTAATTAAACAATGAATTATTTTTTTAATATCGGGATCAACGTTAATTACACAATAAATGAAAAAAAACCGTTTGTTAATTCGATAATTTACTATTTAAGGAATCAAAGTGGAACTTTTTTGCAGTAAATAAAGTTATACAATGTTCCGCACGAAAAATAATATTTTTCACGTAATTAAACATTGAATTATTTTTTAAATATCGGGATTAACGTTAATTAAACAATTAATTTAAAAAACCGTGCCGGATAATCGAAGCTAAAAATTGTTCTTCGATACGTTTACCTATATTTTTCATTTTACTTCGTAATATCGAAATCTCAAATTTTTCGCACGTACGTCTGTACTTTTTGAAAATTGAATGTACTAAAGAAATTAATGAAATAATTTGTACGCAACGTGTTGTACATTCGTTTTTTTTTAAACAGTTACAGTTCCCGTAGTTAAAACATATATCTCATCAATATAGCTCGTAGTGTTACGTGCATAGATATAAAAATAGCAAATGTTTGCATAATATTTATTAAAACGGCATAACTTTTTAATAAATAAGTTTTAATAATGTTTTAATAAAATTTAATTGTTTCGATGAAAAAAAAATCATATAATCTTTTGTTTTTATATCATTAAATACATAGTCATTATAAGACTCGACACCACTTGGTCAAGTTCTGTTTTTTTGCTACTTTTGACTTTTTTTTAAATATACGAAATAACGGATCACCCGGTATATGATTTCAAATAAATTGATGCATTGGGTTACCACGAGGATTGGGCTTGATGTCGATTATCTTAAAAATCATCTTTGTATGTATATAAAAATGTTTATAAATCTCTCTTTAGATAACTACAAAAAAAAACAAAAAAAAAAACGTCAGCCTATATTTTTGGGATAACAGCCATTATCAGGAATTATATATGCCCCATCTCCGTATCGAGAAAACGAGTCTCACGTGCACTAACAAAAAAGGAATTCGACATCAAAATACCATCTCGTATATGCAACATCGCGTGATAGCGTACGGCAGTCTTGCGGTTTCCGGATAAAAGCTTCCTGACTATAAAACCGTGACGGTGCATGTTATCGTTGGGTTATCGCTTGAACTTCCACCCACACTTGAAAGCTAATCTTGTTTACAGCATGCGTAAACTTCACGAAATATCTGGAATAATCGTTCAACATTTTTGGGATTAAACATTTCGAATAAAGTTTCAAAAAGCCAATCTCTCTGTCAACTTTACATATTCCACAAATTGTTCTCTCAACATTCTTAAAGAAGCCCTAAAACGATTTTTGGCGATTTCCAATTAATTTCGGGATGTATCGAATTTCGATTATTTATTTTTATTCACATATTACTATACTAAACGATTTATTTTCATTCCGATATTATTATACTAATATACTCAAATTAATACAAAAAAAACTTAAAGAAGTTCAAGCCCTCAAAAAGTTCCCAAAAAATTAAAAAAAATCCCGAAAAAACGGTGTATAGCGAGGAAAAGACGCGTGGGAGCGAGCAGTGTTCGCCCGCAAGCAGTGCAGCCGCAGGAGTGGGGATACTGAGAGCCCCTCGCGCCAGCAAGCAATAGAGCCGGCAGAGTGGGGGTATTGGAAATCCGATATATTCATACGCCTTGAAAAAAGAAATCTTTAAAACGCAATATCTCGATAACTACTGATAGTAGCGTTAAATCCTTTTAGGGCTTCTCTCAGAACATTAAAAGGAAGGTTTGTACATAATTTCAGCTCGATCGGAGGGTTATGCTTTTCGGAACTTTATCCAATAATTCAAACTTTACGGATTGACGTTTGCGACGGAAGAAAAAAAAAACATGAGGAAACATTGTTTTTAATTCGATAGTTTCCGTCAAATTATTAAGGTTGATGTTACAGGATTTGTTTGGGTTTGTTTGGGTTTCCGTAAGATTGTTAGGGTTGATGTTACATAAACAGCTTACTAGTTCAGTTGGAAAGGGTTTTGAAATTAGAAGTTCCATTTACTATTTTTCTATCGAGTCGCCTTTTTATCGTGTTTTATCAGGTTAAAAACTTGTTCATTAACATTATTGTTTCTTTTATTCTGAATTTCGTTTTTTTGCTGTTAGTTCATGATACGAGAAGGAAAATCTGTTAAAATGTTTTAATTTATATCCCATCGTGTATTTGTTCGAAAACATTGTGATTTACATTTGAAGCACCGGATGAACCGGTATGGAGTAAAAATACCTCGACTAAACTAAATGACACTTGACAAAATCCCGACAATCCGATGGGACATATCAAGTGTGGCAACGTCGAATCCCCGTTTTCCTGGTATTTCGTTCCGTACTATTCAGCACTGTGAAAGCTTTTCAACATGCCTCTCATTTCCCATTGGATTACAGCCGGATTCGCGACGAAGTGTTTTAAAGAACGTGAGTATTTGTGGCTCCGATGAAAGCCCACGCGTATAGTCAGGCACACGGCCAGACAAGATTTTACGGAAAGTTTCAGGGATGAAATTAAACCCAACTCGATTCGTTTCGTGTACTCGTACGTACGTGGAATGTGAAAAAAAAACAAGTTTTTGATTTTTGGACAAATCTCACCTTCGTTGAACCCAATATTTATTAGGAATTTATTTTGCTGGTCCAAAGTGTGATAACGATATGTATCACTCAGAATTTGAACTCTAATAAAATTTATACATTTTTTTTGCATTGCAAATTGTCCATCGTTTACATTAATGTTTAAAAGAAAATTAAAAAAAAAACACAATTTCGTGGAAAGTGAAAAAAACAAGTTTTTTTTTGTTGACAAATCTCACCTTCGTTGAACCCAACATTTATTACGAATTTATTTTGCTGGTCCAAAGTGTGATAACGATATGTATCACTCAGAATTTGAACTCTAATAAAATTTATACATTTTTTTTGCATTGAAAATGGTCTATCGTTTACATTAATGTTTAAAAGAAAATAAACAAAAACAATTTCGTGGAAAGTGAAAAAAACAAGTTTTTTTTGTTGACAAATCTCACCTTCGTTGAACCCAATATTTATTACGAATTTATTTTGCTGTTCTAAAGTGTGACAACGATACGTATTATTCAAAATTTTAAGTCTATTTAAACCCATCGCATATTTTAATTGTTTGAACAAATATATACACTTTTTTTCATGCAAATTGCCCATCGTCTAAATTAATGTTTAGAAGAAGATTTTTAAAAAAATAGTCGCGCCTCTGGGGTCAAGTTTGATAGTTAATAACTATTATTAAATAATTGATTACAAAAAAATTTGACAAAAATTGGATTTCAAACTACTTAATTTTCGGGGATCCAGATAGTTATACAGTTTTTCAAAGAAAAAGTTAATACATTCTATTTGCAAAGCTGAAATGGATACTCAGGTACCTGGTCATTGACCGAACGGTTAATGGAGAAAAAAATCAATTTTTTCAAATTCGTAAAAAATCGTTTTTCAAATTCGATTTTTTTCAAATTCGTCTTAAGGGGTTACGAAAACATGAAATAATTGTTCGAACCACAAAAATTGGGGAGGAGGGGAGGCGTTTTGACACGTCTTTTTGCCTCGACGACGATTGACGATTGTATCTTTGTCTTCATCTCTCACAACGGTCTTTTCTCCATTAACTTTCCGTACTCCATCAAGCAATTAGGTATTACTCGGTAATTCCTTTGTGGTCTCGGGAGTGCTCAATTGGCTTCGGTCAAACGATCAATCCACGCGGTTTGTTTTGTAAATTCAAAAGCTTGCGTGGGCGAAACAGGATACGAAAAAGATAGGAGTATTTCTCATTGGCTCGTGATAATTGCGTTTGCCTCGTTGGTTGGTTGCGCGTTCAGGGGCAATTGGCGAACTTCCATCAGCGTAGATTAACCGGGCTGCCATTGTTAGGACGATCAAAAACCGCAATAGCGGTTTTTGATCGTCGTATTCGTACGATCAATAAAACGTTGAATATATCTCGTACTAAAAAGACCCTCGAATTTTACTGAAACTCTGGTTTAATGAGCTCGTCTTTCATCGCCGATCTTCCGATTACACGGAGCCACCGATTTTCTCCTAGAAATACATCGAGGAACTAAAAATACGATCTATAGAAATAAATATGAATCGGTAAATGTATTTCCAAGCACACAATTCTAAAACTTGTCCAATTGAGATCTTATTTAATTTTGTTCGATTGAATGAAATAAAGTATTATTAAATTAATTAAAACAATTATCTAATTACGTACATTTTTTTAAAATTTAATTTATATTATTTCTTTTTTATCAAATTTAATTTCAAACTTACTTTCAAAGTCTTAAATTTGAAATTGAAGTTGAACTTAAATCTGAATTGAATTCTTTCGATGCTTTACATGATATTAATTGAAGTATTGATTAAAAGTATTAATTAAAATATTATTAATTATTTAAGTATTCAAAAAATATATTTTTTGAATACTAAAAAAACTATATATTTTTTTTTATACTCATTGAAGTTCATGGAAGGATCTTAATTGGACACATTGCCTGGAAAAACGTAAAAACCGTAGTTTGTTTTTGTTTAATACAAACTGTTCATTAGCCATGGTCGACATAAATAATTTTTCAAAAATACGTACACTCAGATGGATTATTAAAAATATGTAATCCGCGAATAGCATATTGGTGGAAGATTACAAAATTTGTTGGTACTTCGTTTTTAGCTGAGGATGTACAAGAGCGAGTAACAAATCCGTATCGAATGAAAGTCAGCTAGATTTTCCGACTTGATATTTATCAATATGCGGGTGCCGGGTAGTTCGGAACCAGCAGGAAACGGGGATTCGGTCAACAGGTGTGACAGATTTGATACGACCGAGAGCAAACAGAGCAGCTTGGTGCGCTCGTGTCGAACCACAGACCGTTCAAGACTGTTGGATCATTCGTACCACGTCATCGTGTGTTTGAATCCATGGGTATGAGTTGTTTGGGTTTGTATGGGTTTTTTTGGATTTTTTTGAGATTTTTTGGATTTGTTTGAGTTTTTTTTGGATTTGTTTGAGTTTTTTTGGATTTGTTTGAGTTTTTTTTGGATTTGTTTGAGTTTTTTTTTTGATTTCTTTGAGTTTTTTTTAATTCGTTTGAGTTTTTTTGGATTTGTTTGAGCTTTTTTGAATTTCTTTGAGTTTTTTTGGGTTTGTTTGAGTTTTTTTTTATTTCTTTGAGTTTTTTTGGATTTGTTTGAGTTTTTTTGAGTCTTTTTTGGATTTGTTTGAGTTTTTTTTGGATTTGTTTGAGTTTTTTTGGATTTGTTTGAGTTTTTTTTTATTTGTTTGAGTTTTTTTTAGCTTTTTTTGAATTTGTTTAAGTTTTTTTGGATTTGATTAAGTTTTTTTGAATTTGTTTGAGTTTTTTTGAGTTCTTTTGGATTTGTTTGAGTTTTTTTTTTTAGTTTGTTTTTGGCTCTTCCAATATATACATCTGTACGACCCTCTCCTAATACGGAATCATAGCCAACCGAATCTCTGAAGCATTACACACGCGAGTCCTAAAATTCATTGTTTTATAAGGTGCACTTTGGTTCGTGTTACGGTGCGAAGAAGAGGAGGGGAGTGCGATACGTACGCGAAGCTCATAACCCCGCCGAAGATAGTTCCCTCCCTGGAAACGAGGAGGGCACAGAAGCACTTGAGAATTTTGACGTCATGAATAGCAATCTAGGGTATATTGTTATATATGCAGAAAGAGATGGAAGTATTGGTGATAAACGGGTCCTCTCATATACAGCCCTTCTTCATACACAGACCGAAATATTTTTTTTATTCGTTTATTTCCAACGAACTGAAAATTCATACCGATCAAACCGAAACATTTTTAACCTTTTTTTTTATTATTGATTTTTATGGTTTCGTACAATTCATTTCGTACAATTTCTTTTAAACTTTTTGTCCTTTTCGGTTTTCAGCTGTCCGCGAGTTTGTTATCGGAACGCTTTTTCTCATTCGTTTTCTTTATTTATCTTGCTATCCAATTCCATGGCCCTCTCGTTCTTGATTCAATTTTACGATAGCGGGACAGACCAAACTCCCTCGCCCGCTCAACCTCTTTCGTAACCTTCCAAAGTGAGCCTCCAATCGCGTCGCGTGAAATGTGAAGTGGATAGTGTCAAAACCACTGAAACGCGTTTCGGACGATTTTTATCGGGTGTTTATAAACGAGAACTGTCGCCCGGAGTTTGGAGAAACGAGGGTGAGCTCGTATACTCCGATGTCTTTCACAATTCCGCAATGCAAAGTCGACTCGTAGGTTAAGAGAATGTATTTGTGTATTTTTTATTAAGTATCAGAATAACAAGAAAAATCTGTTCATTTTAGGAATAAAGCAAAATACACACTTTTTCTTACCGTCGATAAAATTTTATTAAATAATATAATTGATATTATTATTAAGGGCACGACGAGCACGCCTCCGTCCACTTCGAAATTTCAAAACCACTTTTCTCTTAAACGGCTGAACCAATCGGTACGAAATTTCTTGTGTGCATTCAGGACGATGGCACCGAGGGCCCCCTGGTCGCTATTTTCGATGAAAACGTTTAATTCTTGAGAAATCGAGGTTTTAACCGTTTCGTCCGTCTCTCGACGCTAATACACCCCAAATCGATATCTTCATCAATAATCTTATCAAAAACTAAATATTGCCCGCGACTTCGTACTCGTGATATTTATAATTATCCAAATTTTATTTTTTCTGGGACAGCAAATTTTATTTTTATTTTTTTTAGGATTCTGATGCTCTAATAAAAATCCCCCTCCCATTATTTTGTTATCCAATATCTTCAATGTACAGACATCGATCTGTTACAATTTTATTATATGTTATTTATTATATCATATTTATTTATTTATTATTAGTATTATATTATTATTATTATATTATTATATTACACACTATATATAATATATTATATTATTATTAATATATTATTTATTATATTCATAAAAATACTGTTTTTTTGAGCACTCGAATTATGTTATCACAAAGTATTTTATTTCCACGTCAGATAAGTAGATCTACGGAGTATCGTACGTATATGGTATTTGGTTATTACTGTGTGGAATACCGTCTTTGAAATACAACGATAGATGGAAGATTCGAGGATAATTAAGGAGTTTCCTCTTCATGTATTAATCATGCTTCACCAACACTGAGGTAATATTCCTCGGCGATGATGCCCATCCTGGGATCGTTCAATGTCACAAAGAGCATTCAGCTAGTGTATCTCTATGCGTAGAATGTTAAGTGACGTCGTAGCTATATACGTGCAAAATTTCAGTATTAATTGACAGCTTGCCGAGCGAGATTCGTGGTGCAAACACTCTATTGGTGTAGCCATCATTTTATCCAAATACGTCAACGTTCAATCTCAAATATCTAATTTTCATTGAATGCTAAAGAAACCTTTTTTTTTAGGAATATATTTTGGAGTTTAAATAATTATGAGGTTCGAGGATTTTTTCGACAAAACAATAAAATTTGTTGGTAGTTATGGCATACTGTTTTATTTACTCGCCATTATCGATATTTCGTTGAGGGAGGCTGACGTTGCCGGATTTTCATTGGCTTTTATTAGAACCATAAAAATGATCTTTTTATCGGTGGATGAAGGTATTGATTTAATCGCTTTTTGAAAAAACAAAATCTCTACCTTCTAATATAGACGTCGAAATAATTAATATTGAATTAAAAAATAATAATAAATGAATATTTAAAATAATATAAAATAATTGATTAATTTAAAAATAATAATAAATTATATTACAATAGAATAATTTATTAATTTTAAAATAATAATAAATGAATATTTAATTTGAGAGATATTTAATATTAAATTCAATAATTAATCATATTTAATATATTTATTTGTAATTGAATGATATATAAAACCCCATTAAGGAATTAATGCTAATGCGCTATTTTTCAGCTTCAATCGTTTTTGTACGTTTTTACACGTGGGAAAAGGTTGGAGCGATTTATGAGTTTTTTTGAGTTTTATTTAGGAAATTTGTAAGTAGCAGTAAAGGATGGAACAGCGTTAACAGTATTTGCAATTAAATTAATATTATAATAAACCGGTTTCGTATGGCGCCGGGCTAAAACAATGTTCCATGATATAATTGGAGGGGTGTTAAATTGATTATGCTATGGATCATGTGGGGTGATTTCCTGATTATTTCTCGATTTTATGCGGGACCACAGATACCGAGGGATTTCATTATAAACGGAGGGTGACGTATTGTATCAGCGATATATCGAAATTGGGCAGCGAGCAAAGAGCCGCGGAAATAGCGAACGCTGATAACTGTACACCATCACTGAAAATTTAAGTGTTGATGCATCAGGTGTTCGGAACATCACAACATTTGAAAAAACAGAATTTAAAAAATTAGTACTGAAACATTAAAATGTTTACTCTTTTTTTTTCGCCACTTTGGTACAAACTGTTTTAATTGACGTAATTGACAAAATTTACTCTAAAATCACCTTTTCGTTGAATTAATATTCGGAAAAATAAGAGTACTAAAAAAAATATTAAAATTCTTTTTTGTAGGACGTTAAATTTTCCACGAAAATGTATATCAAGATATTGACCCGATGAAGAGTAACAAAAACATCGATGAGTAGGAAGTGAAGTCTAAAAAATTTTTTAAATATGGTAAATAAAAAGTAGCAAGTTTAAAAAATTTCAAAAATATGGTGAATAAAAAGTAGCAAGTGAAGTTTAAAAAATTTTAAAAATATGTTAAATAACAAGTAGCAAGTGAAGTTTACAACATTTTAAAAATATGTTAAATAAAAAGTAGCAAGTGAAGTTTACAACATTTTAAAAATATGGTAAATAAAAAGTAGCAAGTGAAGTTTAAAAAATTTTAAAAATATGTTAAATAAAAAGTAGCAAGTGAAGTTTACAACATTTCAAAAATATGTTAAATAAAAAGTAGCAAGTGAAGTTTACAACATTTTAAAAATATGGTAAATGAAAAATAGCAAGTGAAGTTTAAAAAATTTTACAAATATGATAAATAAAAAATCGTGATAACCTACCTCCGCAATATCAGTTATAAAAATGTATATTTCACCAGCCATCTTCGTTTCACTGGAGCTCTTGTATAGGGGACTTTGAAAAAAACATTTCAATTTCGGTGGATACACGTATACATAGGAACGTAGGCCAGCTGATGTAATCTTTAACAATACTGCGATGAAAGAAACGAGAGCATAGAAGCCAACAACAAGTGTCCTTGTACACGGTATGCTCCAGGGTATATTATTGATCTGCCATCTCGAGTACAAACAAGTAACGAAGGCCCTCGTTACTCTTCGAGCCTTTCGCATTTTACATACAAAACCGCAATAAACCTATCCGTAATGACCGTAAATAAAGAAGAAAAAAAATGCGTTTCGCATTCACGAGTACGCGCATTGTTGAGAATCGTCCCGTTTTCTGTCGCAAAGAGCTAATAGAAATCAAAGAAGGCTACAGGTTACGTCTGTATTAAAAATAAACTATTTATATCCTTTGTAAATGATTGTGCAACTTTTTTTAAGAAGCTTGAAAAATCCTTGTTTTTACAGATCTTTGAAAAAGCTTTGAAGAAAAACTGTTTTTGCCTCTATTTGAAAAAAAGATTTTTTTTTTTAAGTTGTTTCACAGCTTTTTTTAAAGCTCAAAAAGTTGTTTCGCAGTTTTTTTTAATGCACAAAAAGTTGTTTAGCAGCTTTTTTAAAGCTCAAAAAGTTGTTTCGTAGCTTTTTTTATAGATCGAAAAGTTGTTTTGCAGCTTTTTTTAAAGCCCAAAAAGTTGTTTCGCAG
>JAPYZI010003792.1:0-44974 GCA_030523105.1 Ophioninae sp. A BG-2022a | reverse complement strand
GGGTATGTATGGAAAAATTTGCGAAAATCGATGGTCCAACTTTGAAATTCTGCCAAAAATCGAAAAATCATCGGACATTAATGATTAAAAAAGCATTTTCAAGAGAAAATCATAACGAAGAGAATGAGCACAAAGTGGGCTACCAAATCCTAAAGGGAAAAAAGTTATCGACGATTGAGTGAAAAAATGTATTTTGCTCAAAAATCGAAAAAAAATTTTGATTTTTAATATTTTTTTTAATGATCCCTTACGATGTAATTTGATCCCCTGAACACGAATCGGCCATTCGTTTCCCCCGAAACCCAAAATTTTTATGAAAAAATAAAAAAAAACTTCCAAAAACACGATTTTTTTTCGCTGTGTGCAGTCCTTCGACGAAAATTCGATGATACTCGTAATCAGCTGAACATTTTCAATTGGATACACTCTCAAAACTCGATTTCAGAATCGAAAAAAACATGTTAGAGGCTTCAAGCCTTCGAGCCACGTATCGAAGCTTGGGCGTTGATCCGGGAACCAAACGTGCTTGTATCAATCGACTCGGAATTTCACACCCCCCCCCCCTCCCCCTCCCGCCATTGACCAAATGACATTCCGTTGTGGGACACCCTGTATATATATACACACACACACACACACATTCAAAAATACACAGGGTATATATATAAATACATATTGTAAATATACGAACGAAATAAATTCGCCTTCATCGCGAGGAGTTCGGCGTGCCGCTAAAGGGGCGAGAGAGAGCTGAACAGGGAGAGAAGTTGATGCTGTTCTCTCTTATTACTTGAGCAAACTCTTAAATACTCCGAGGCAGTAGGGAACTTTTAAATTCCAATAAATATTTAAGTTTCGACCCCGTCGTCGGCCACTCCTATCTTTCCGCAAGTTCCTGGCCGCAGAGGGTCCAGGGGGAAGAAAGAAAGAGAGAGAGAGAGAGAGAGAGAGAAGTGAAAAACCAGACCGAGTAAAGCGTCTCTGCCATATCGCAAATGTAGACACCTACACGCGGACAAAGAACCCCTACCAACACAACGCGCTTATTATACGAACTTTTCTTTCCGAGTTCCGGAGTGGTTCTAAGCTTCAACCTGTCCTTGGTTCTCGTGCCCCGGTCGCGTAGTCAGCCCGGAAGAAAAAAAAAGAAAAAAATACGGGAAAGCGGAAGCGAGGATGAAAATAGGGGATGGGGCGGTTGGGGGAGGGAGGGGGAGGGAGAGAGAAACCCCTTTGGCTCTTACGGTGGAGCGCTTTCAGCGCAGCCTACTAAGTGGAAGGGTGCAACGAGAAGCTCCGAGGCATCCCCAACGGCGGGCACTCCGCGTCAGGCACCCTCTCACCTCGATGCACACGTGTGAGTGTTTGCTTGTGTATTCCCGCGACCGGGCTGTCTCGCCAGAGACCATCCATTTCTCTATTTTATACGGGGACGTACACAACTATCGTCGAATAGTCGAGAGACTGCTTTCGAGGCACTCACCGGAAGAACGATTAAGGGACCGAGAGGTGGCGGCGGTAGAAAGAGGAGGGAACCAAGGAATACCCGAACTCTCGAGGAAAAAGACTTCCCGAGAAAAGTTTGCCTATTATATACACGTTTTGAAGGGGAAACGAATCGGTTCGGAATTTTTTTTTTTTTTTTTTTTTCGTATTCGACCATCCGCCGTTTTAATTCGGCAAATTTACGAGCTCTCGATAAAACGAGGATTCGTGATAAAAGAGGTAAATATACGTGGCACGCGTATTACGACGTCGCTATCAATCAAGCGTTTCTTTTGTTGGAAAAAAAAAACAATATCTAACTTTTTAATACGAAATTCAGATGGAAATGGGAAACGAATGGGATCGAAAAAAATTGAACGAACATTAAAGCGTCCGCGGTACAATTTAAAAACGAGTAGAGAAAACAAATTGAAACGGGTATGGTAGAATCGAGAAAAATACGAGGATGGGAGGACACCGTTGTTCCTCGATAAACGACGGGATCGATAAATTTCTTCCATGGTGGACGTATGTCCTCATAGGGTACGCATGAATAAAGAGATCGCTTTGTGGAAAGGCTCGACCGACTTCCGGTCGTGGAAGAAAATATATTTTTCCACTGCACCGAATGGCCGTTCGCGATACCGACGAGGGGTAAAAGGAGAAACGAGATACGACCGAGAGAACACGGGAGTAGCCAATGTACGGAGTTCCGAAGCAACGCCTATTGGAAAATCATTTTGCCCTCCCCCTCTGCCCCCTCCCCCCATAAGCTTGTCGAAGAGCTTCCGCGAGAGAACACCGAATTATTGGGAAATGAACCGATAGAATTTACGATATTCGACGGTCACCTTCTCGCTATCCCGGTTCGCGAAAACTTCGGGTTGAAAACCAAGAAACGCGGATCAGCCTCTTCGATTGTTCAACCTTCATCGGGACGATGATCTCGAGAAATTTTCTTCGGGTCTTTCTCACGATCATTCGACGAGATTCCTACACCTTTGAGTAATCCGAGATCGAAAAGAACCTACCGGACATCATCCACTCCGTTGACTCACCCCGATCTTCCCAACTTCCGGAAATGTTCGAAGGAACACCCTCGAACGTCTTCGGGTAGCTCGAATCTCGACCGTTTTCACCGAGCTCCAAGCAAAAATATGCATCGAGCTCTTGTTCGAACTTATCCTTATCGAACCTTCCCAGATCGTATGTTTTCTGAATCCTTTCGTTCTCGTAACGCTCTCCGAATACCCGCTATCTCAAACGTTCTTCACGACGTTGAAAACTATCGATTAAAAAAAAAAGAAAAAACAACAACTCACGAACAGAAAAAAATCAAACGCAATTAAAATTCATACTTTTTCAAACCCGCGCAATCAGAAATCATTATTCTCGTAAATTCGTGGTTTTAATAATCCATATTGTAGATGCAAACAAATTGGTTTGACGTTAAGACCCTCCACAACGGAAAGCAAATAATCATTGGTCGTAGTAACGTTAATTACAGTGGTACGTGTTGACGATCAGCAATGTCATCTCGAATGGGAATATTGATAATTAGTCTCGAACGTTCGCACACACCGACCGACCAGATGAATTATCGTCAGTTCCGGAGGTAGAAATTGCCACTGAGGGAATCGGAAAGAGACGGGCGAGGAGGAGGCTGGAGAGAGAACGCATTCGAAACTCGTGGTACCTAACTAGAGGGTGGCGGATCACTTGCGGATAATTCTCGACAGAAGCTTCCTAAATTCTGTCAAAATAACTCTCTTCCGGGATGCGCTTTCCACTGGCGCATGTCCCTTCAGAATCAGAACTGGAGAAACGATGGAAGGAATGAAACAGAGAGAGAGAGAGAGAGAGCGAGAGCGAGATATGGAGAGGAATTGTCAGCTCTGTCGTGAGTTCTCTCGAACTATCAATAGCTTGTTCAGCGGTAGTGGAAATTACGAGTAATTAGGCGTCATTCTCGAAACGTGGAGCATCACCGCACAATCGTGATCTTTGTACCTCGAAATTCCACCACGGATTCGCTTGCGGATGTCCGCGATTGCTTTCCTCGGCTTGGGGGCCGATTACGAAATATTTGATGAAGACGAGGGGATGGTGAATGTTCGTTTATACGTGAACCCTCTTTGCGGCGAGCGGAGAGGAAACGCGGCGGTTGGGGAGGGGGGCGTGGTGGATTAACGAAGAATGCTGGGATTATTGAGAATTTCTGGGATTCGAGTACGAACGTCAATCGCTCCCGTACAAATGAAAGCGCGAAATTGACAGAAGAAGGATATATATATATATATATATATATATATATGGCGGGAGTAATTTCTGGCACTTACGTCAAGAGGAAATCCGCTAACGATCGCGGAGGCGAATAGTTGAAGGAGGCAAGTTGAAGAATGCGTCCAGTCGGTAGAGATCCTCGGTAGTACGAACCTCGATTGGTGGATACCGACGTGGTGCTGATTTCGTAAAAGCGTCTTTCCCTCGCGTACCACGAAATCTCGGAATATTCGGATAACCCCGGAGGGTCTATTGACACTTTTGATAGTCGCAATCGCCTCGCGTTTCAATCCTCGAAAGTCAAAGTCCTAAGGTCTCAAACCGGCGCGCTAACTTCTCCAACGAGTCGGTTACATCCCGAGTACCCTTTTAGAAATCCTCGCATTATTTCGACGTGAATTCATCGTCATTCTCCACTCGAGAGTATAACGTATATTCGGCAAGAAGGAATAAATTGATCCGGGCGGTTGGCTTGATGAATTTATCGGTTTTAGAGTCCCGTGGCAAAGTTTTGGAAACTTTCGACTCGAATGTGTTTTGCCTGCCAGTCAACGAGGCTTTGACTCCGAGATATTACGAAAACCAATGGACTTGAAGTTCGCGACGTTGCGACGCGACGAGTTATTTTTTATTTTTATTTTTTATTTATTTTTAATTTTCGAATATCAAACAAATTGTTGTTTCGTCCGCTTCTTATCGCCTAAAGAACATCACGCGTATCGTTTTTAGGGATTTCAGTCAAGGGAAGCCACCCTCGAAAGGGGATGAAAATTGAACAAAATTATATTTCCAAACACCTCAATAATTTGTTGAATCTTTATTCGGACAATCCAGAATACAAAACCGACAAAAATATATTTTCTAATATACCGGCACTGATAAAATAAAAATACAAGAAAAGAAATTTCGATGCGAACGATTAAAACTTCAAGTCCATGAAAAATAATCGTTTCATTTCGATAACCAATTTTTTTGGTCGTTTTCTCATTGTCGAAACTCAGAAGAGCGCGAACAGAATCGAGCGAGCGGAAAAACTTTAGCCCCGTATTCATTCTAGTCGGATGGCATTGCGTGGAGCCATAGCCGCGTGTAATAATATATACCGCAAAACCGTTGAAAGCAAACGATAGAAAAAGGGTGTCCCCGAGCTGAGCCAGTTCACCCCAAAAACGGATTTTCACCGGAGTCCGCGACTGCACGTACCGTAACTATCTGAGAAACGACAGGAACAAAAGGATACCGGCTTTAGCCCGGGGTTATACCGAGTTACTCGAAGAATAGCGATACATTACGGCTCCGAGTAAAAGCTCCTTAAAGTTTAACCTCGTTTTGTAAAGTTCACTCTACAAACGTATCCGTTATACGAGAAAAGTTGGTAGACGATTTGCGGTTGAAATCCCGATAAAGTCCAGCGAGCGTATAATTGTTCGAAAGAAAAATCGAACAGTTAAACGGAATTAATGAAAACGAAGGTTGAACGAAATATATTTGAGTATTTACTCATCGAAGAAATCGGAACGATCAATCGAGCGCTGATTTCCTTCTTATTCCTTTTACGTCGAGGAAGCATCCGGTAGCCTTTTGTGTCTCGGCTCGTCGCCGAGAGCTGCCAATAAGTCGAAGATTCATCGGGACCGCGGATACATCGAAGCGCAGTTGAGAAAAGAAAGGCTAAAGGGATAATGGCGGATGGATTTATCGGATCGATTCGTGTCGAGGACGAACGCGTTCGTGTTCGTTGATCCGGCCCCCTTATGCTTGGTCCACTGACCCAAGAGGACACCAAGAATCTCCGAGGAAGGATAGGAACAGCGGACAATGAAAATCTGGACGAAGAGAAGAAACGATCTCGTTCGTTGTTGATTCATCAGCTTTCGAATCGATTCTCCACGTAAAAAGCTTCAAATATCGCGGGGATAAAAAACAAAAAAATAAAAAACGCTAGAGAAGGAGCAACGATGATTCTCTTGTTATATATAAAATTGGTCCGCCGTTCCTCGAACCGATAATTCATTCCTTTCGTGGATACCTCAACGAACGATTCGTAACTTCCTCCGGAGTTTTCCTCATTTCTGACCTCTCTCCGTCTACATGGATCTTCCCCCTTGACTTTTCTTATCGTGAACCGCCCGGGAAATGGCCAACCGGAAGTTCCATCGGGCTCCACCGGGCTCCCGACGTTTCGAAGATATTGGCCCGACACTCGAGCACATCGGAGACGCTCGCTATCCGATCTTCGAGAGGTCTCGGAATCCTAATGACCAATTCCATCCGGCGTATATTCCGTTCCACCTTTTATTTTTCATTCTTTACGAAATATCTGAAGAACCAACGTCTGTGAATCCATCGATTCAACGTTCCTATAATTCACCGGGTCGAGAGAACTTTTACGTTCCTCGAAGAGGGGCTAATTGGCTTCGCTGGATCTCTTCGTCTGACCAATATTGGGTATCACTACTGGAGTTATTCCGATCTTTTCACTTTCCTGTACTGTTTATACTTGTCGAATCGATACATTTAAAACATTACGTATACGAGTACGCAATCTTCGAATAAAGATCATCGAACTATCGAAAATTATTATTAAATATCTCTAATGAGCATCTACGCAATTAATTAATCAATTAATTAACCCCTCAAAATAACATTAAAGGTTACGGTAGCAATGCTCGAACAGTTTAGAGTTGTTGAACTTGAAGAATTTATTATTCATTTAAAAATTGGTTTTTAATACAGTTACCGGAACTACAATCAAGCTCGTAAGTTTTAGTTTACAGAACCCATAAATTAAACGCTGGATAGTTGAATATTTTTAATTATGATTCATTAAAATCATTATTTTTTTATTTCTCTATTTTTTCTTCACTGGAATCCCAAGTAAAGTACCTGAATATTTATACAAATTTTTATTCTGATAATTTAGAATTCAAATCTGAAATAAAAATACTTCCCCAAATAATGGATCGAAGAAAATAAAAAAATGAGAAAATAAATTTCATTGCCTCGCAACGATGCGAATTTCAAGTCCATTTTTTATTTATATATATTAAAATATTGAATAATTGCAAATTGTACCAGTTTTCGGACAGCAGTTATTGTGTTTCTGTGTGCAAAAACTTGCGTGTCCTAATTTTTGGACATATTATTGGTATTTATTTATTATTATTATTATTATTATTATTAATTAATATCGTTACTTTTCATGTATAATGCTAATATAGCGAAACATTTCAATCAATTTACGCACAGTGGGACTCGTTCGAGAATTTTTGGACGAAAATGTGCACAAGGTCGCGGAGTCTTCGAGCCATTCGCACTAGTTTAGTACGATGATTGGGCGAAACGTAAATATTTACGTCCGCCCGATTCTATACTACGGGCTATGCCCGTTAATAATAATCATAATTAATACGATGAATCGTTCGTGTCCGAGCCAAAACTGTTTTTCATTGTACCTCGTGATGAAGGGAGAGGGAACCTACGACCCCCACCTTTATAGACTTTCGTAGGAAGGGGAATCTTCTCCTCACGTCCGAAGCCTCAGTTCCTTCCGGGTCTTTGTTACAATTAAACGAGTTTTTGTGAGTTTGTTTGGGCTTGTTTGGGTTTTGTGAGGATACGGGTTTGTTTGGTGTTGTTTGGTGTTGTTTGTGTTTGTTTGTGTTTGGCTTTTGTTCGGGTTTTGTGATGTTTGGGTTTTGTGAGGATACCAGTTTTTGTGAGGATGCGAACGAGGACCCCATCTTTACATACGGCGTAGTTGCATTGCGTAGGTCAGTAAAGTGTGCTTTTTCCTATAAAATAGAACATCTTTTCTAATAAGAGTAATAACCATCCGGTCATTTTGACTCTTTTAACTTAAATCCTTGATATTAAGTAAATCGAGCGACGTATATATATATATATATATATATATATTTTTTTTTTATTTATTACATTTTTCAACATTAGTTTGTCGCTTATTAAATTGATATAACTGAATTTAACTCCGAGTTATGAGTTTTTAGGTAGAATCTAGAATAAAGTAGTAGGTTTGTAACAATAGGAAACATTTTTGAATATTTGTTTAACCGTAACAAGTTATTTAATCAAGGCTATTACAGACGGCCGATTAATAATATAATTCGGATCATCAAACGATCAGATTACTCAAAATGGCGGGGGGGGGGCTAACTTTGGTAACTCAACTAACTTAACTTAGTTAACTGAATTAGCTTAACTTCACTAATTTAATAACTCAACTTGGCTAACTCAACTTGGCTAACTCAACTTGGCTAACTCAACTTGGCTAACTCAACTTGGCTAACTCAACTTGGCTAACTCAACTTGGCTGACTCAACTTGGCTGACTCAACTTGGCTGACTCAACTTGGCTGACTCAACTTGGCTGACTCAACTAACTTAACTTATCTAACTTAACTATCTAGCATTGGGGGGACTAACTAATTTTCATTTTGTCCAAAAACAAATAAAAAATCGATGCCTACTGCAAAGAAAAAATAACAACGTACAATTCGGTCAGTTCGATCGATTGAATATAATTCAGCGATGTACCGCGATAGGGGTGGTGATGATAAAAAGTACTGATAAAATAGGTAACAGTTGAAATTCAAGTGGCTCCCGTACGAGGACAGGTTCCTCACCGGAAGCTCCTCGCCGTGGGTATCGAAGCGGTTCGGAGCTTTTACAGGCTTGCACGAGATCGATATCCGAAATCGATACTTACCGGATATACCGTTCTTTCTCATTCGTTCATATATATATAGTTTTAGTAGCGTGTAGTCCAGGCTATAATCAACGTGAGTGAAGGAGAGAATCGAGGGATAACGGTGAAGGAAACAGGACGAGAGGAAAATTGTTCGAAAGGCACGCTCTGGTCCAACAGAGAAATTCGTTCGGAATTCACTCTCTCTTTCTCTCTCTCGCTCTCTCTTCTCTTCTCTTGTCCCACCTCTTCTGTATCGACGTATACAGACCAGCGTAGTCCCATTCCTATTAAACCGCTAGGGAATTGCAGGCCCAGATTTACCACTTTTTTTTTCACTCGGTACTACAATCTCTTCTCATCTCACACTCTTCTACCCCAACCGCGAAACATCCTACCCCAATGCTGCATCCGGAAATCAATGTCGCCATCGTCTCTAGCCTTTCGCTCGTTCCATACTCGGATGAAAAATTAGCACTGGAAAAACCATTCGCTTTCTCTCACTTTTACCGGCCCTTCCTTCACTTCTCACACTCGACAACTTTATGAGCTATATTTCCATATTTTATAAGCTATGTGTAGACTTCTCGTGCTCCCAAAGCTATAAGGAACAGCACGCGCGTAATATACGTTGAGGGGGCGGTAACCCTACTACGCCAGAGTTTATCGGCATGCGGTGAAGTTACGCTAAAAAGAGAAACGTTGCCCTTCCTCTTCCCCCCCCTCCGCTCTCTTCTCTCCTCAGCTATTTTCTCTCTTTTGTGTGTATCCCTCTTTCTCTTCTTATCGCTCTCACTGTCCTGCGTGCATGCCATGAAGATCGACCCGACTGACCGCGTTGACTGTTATGAAAGAACAAAAAAAAAAAAAAGCGAAAATTACGAGCCTACCGATAATACATCACACCTTTCACGGAAACAATGGACTATGCAATTTTCATTGATAATTACATCGCAATTAGGGGAAGGTGTGGGCGAGTTTAATGACTTCCGGAAACACGCGCCGATCCTCGCAAATTGATTTTAATGTTTTTTTTCTTCATATATTTTCTTTTTTTTAATTATTTGTTTCATTTCACAGTGAACCGGATCGAAGAACATCTTGCGAGATACGCCGTGCTTTGGATGCACCGAACTTCGAGCTGTTTGCTGGAAAATGACGAGAAACTGCTTACCTGTACCGACGCATCGTTCGGTGAGTCAAGCTCATTTTTTCTATTTTTTAAGAAAATTGGACGATTATATTGCGAAATCAGAAAGGCCTTGCTCATGAGATTGAAGTTTGCAACGTTGATACGCAACGAAAATTATTGCTTTTAAATTCCTCTTTTTTTTGTCAATGAAATCGTAAGTTAAACACCTCAATAATTATACGAATCTTTATTGTCATAACGTAGAATTCGAATCTGAAATTAAAACACATTTCGCCAAATAGTGGTTTTAAGATAATTAAAAAATGAATAAAAAGTAAATTTTTAAAAAATGAATAAAATAAAAATTGAGAAAAGAAATTTCATTGCGTCACAACTGTGCGAACTTCAAGTCCATCCTTGGTCTGGGATAGCTAGCGTAGAACGACCGTTCGCAACCGAAATCGTCCAATCGGAATTCCTCAATTCCGAAAGCGCAAAAAGTTCAATGTCCGCCAACTTTCTCAAACGGAAAAAACCAAAAAAAGAAGAGAAAGATTTCCATCAAGGGGCATTGAAAAAAACTGGGAGAAACGTGTCTCGGTTCGTAAAAAAAAAAAAAAAAAAAAAAAAAACGCGAAAAAAAGAGAAGCTCGAGTTAGGGTTTACCCGATAATGATTTTTACAAATAATAGTCGAGTCACAAAAGAGGTAGGCAGTGGCAACGTGTCGTTCGGCTTATCAGTCAGTCAGTTTTTTACTCGACCGTTTCGTGAGTCACGCTGTACCACGGAAAAAAAAAAAGAAAAAAAAAGGGAACAGCCGCCAGCTTTTTCGTTCCTTCCACGTCGAAGCCCACTTATGAAACGCGAAAATAACGGGTATCCGGGTTGCGAGGTGAACGCGTGTATTGAAAGGCTCGCTCGTGTGGGGTTTCCTTCCCTCGCGGACTTTCCGGGCTCACGGGACTTTTATTAATAATTATATCCGTATAATTAGCAGTAGGCATGCTCGCCCGTTCGGCACGTCGAGAGGACCTAAAGAACGGTTTGAGCCCCCCCCGCCCCCGTCCCACTCTCTTTTCCCCTCTTGTGGGAACGATTCCTGTACGAGAAAAAACGACCCAAGTTCTACGTTAAAACGCGATACCGGAGGAGCTCCGATGTTCATCCAGCCCTGATGGTAAAGCTTACCTTTGGCGTGAGCTTTTTCCACTTCCAAGTATAAAACGGTGTTCGATGTACCGTCGTTTAAAATTAGATATAGGTACCCTTAAAAGACTCGCTTGCCACTCGACCGCAAACACTGACCTACAGGACGATCCACAACTTTATTTTTTTCTTTCTTTCTTTTCATTGCTGATAAAAATAATTGAATTTCACTCGGGAAAATAAAACATTTGTTGCATATTAACAGGTGAATTTAACAAACATCTCGCCGTTTTAATTCCGATTTATTGATTGATAAAGGATACTTCGTTTTGATAAGATACATTAAGTATTTTTATGAGACAATGATTTTTTTAGAAAATCATGGAATCTCGTCCAATCCAATTTTAATTGATAATCAATTTTCCATAAAAAAAACAATTGATTTTTTTTTCAAATCTGATAAGTAAAGCCAGTTCGAAAAATGATAAGTTTTTTCGAGTTGGTGAAAAATTATAGCAACGGAAAATCTTGAATGTAAAAAATAAATACGAAATGTAAGAAAATTTCGTTTGTACTTTGGATAAAAATCCGGAAAGCACGTGACACGTACACGTACGTGTATAATATACGAGTAGGTCTTGGTAGCTCGTTGTTGTCGTTGTCGCCAGGTCGGCTTGCTGTAGCCCTTTAACCACAATGGTTAGACCGATAGAGATCGGCTAACGAGTGAAAAGCACACCCTCGTTAAGAAATGCCGACACGATCTCTACCGGACGAGGGAGGACGTATTCCCCGATGGGAAATCTCGAAAAAAATTTGCTTACGAATTATCCGGGTAGATCAAGGGCTCTTATGGATTTCACCAACGAAACAGTATTCGTCACTTTTCGAGCAGTAATATTCGAAATGTTTTTAAAAATAACAATCGAAACAACGGGCTCAATAAATAATTATAATTTACAATGAAACATTTCTCGGTTCGTTGTACGTGTATTTGCAACGAGGAACAATGCCCCGAATGCTTTCGAATAATGTACCGAACAAAGGGATATTCGTATTCGATCGTTTCAAGAACACGAAACTCATTAGGATAATGCGTGGCATTTGTTTTCGAGCGAGGTAAACAAAGAATGACCGGATTACCAAACAAACCAAAACAAACGTTGGCCGTCGAAAATAATAACGAAATACGCGACCGAATCTCGTATCACGTGGCTGCAATAATCGTAAAAGGGACGAAACAAGGGCTGAGAAAAAAAAAACGAAAACATGATCACCGAGTTTTTCCAGCAAAAAGTTGCGGCCGCGATAACGAGGGGTGTTCGCACAAACGCCGAGAGAGAGAGAGCATCCGGTTATAAGCTAGGATAGTTAGGGAAAGATTTTCCAGTGCTGGAGAATCGTTACGGCATTGCGCAACAATCGTGGAACTTTATTACGGAGGACAGTGCTCCCCCCCCCCCCTCTCTCTCTCTCTCGCTCTCTCTCTTTATTTAGCAGACCTCACGTTCTCGCTCGCTAATTAATTTGGATGATGAAAGCCAGGGCGGAGTCAGGCCGAGGCTTACCAACCAAGAGATTGTCCAAGTTTCCATCCGACGTGTGATTGGTGAAAACAACAGAGACCCGAGAATCGTGGATCGAGAGATAGAGAGTTTGGCGCCCTGTACATCCGCGCAAACGTGTACAATTGCTAGAATTCAATGGAAAATGGTTGAACAATGTGGGACGGCGCGCGGTACTTAACGTCACTGAATCGTAGAATACACGTGCGCTCTCTCTCTCTCTCTCTCTCTCTCTCGAGGAGTTTCAGTTTCCACGAGAGTTCCGAGCAACTCTGCGGTCGAATCGAAACGACCGAATAAAGACTATATTTATCGTTCGAGCTCGACACGTTCAACCAACTTCCGAGCTATCCTTACTTCTCGATTTTCAATCGACTGCCTCTATCCTGACGTCTGATGCATCTCTATTCTCAAGTAATAAAAACCATTTCGTTCAAGTTCGACCAAAAATTCTTTTTTTTTATTCTCAATCTTTATTGCCCCGTTTAAAAATCCCATTTTTATTTACAATTTTCCAAAGATTATGTCTGCATTGATAACAGCACGATTTATTTCATTCGTAATACCTCAACAAAAAAAAACGAATTAAGAAATCTAAAGTTCCTAAACTTCTTTCAGCCGAAATTTGTTAAACTTTCGATATATCCGCTTTTTTAAGCGCAAAAGAATTTGATTGATCGTGAAACCATAGGGGTCGTCATTGGACCCTAATCAGTGGCTCCTCCAGGGTTTTCGTGTCTCGTTAATTCACGAGATCCCGAGTGACCGATGCGTCTTTTTGGTTACTTCTTTGCTTCGCACTCAGCCGACAGGGGTAAACGACGTCGTATACAGAGTGTCCCAAAACAAACCGAAACAAAATCCATTGGCTGGTCTTTAAAAAGTTAATAATAATTAGAAGATTAATTGGAATCCTTAACAAGCTTGTGTAAATCGACCCGGAATTTAATCTCCAAAGTACCGTTTCATGGTAAAGCATCAGTCGAGGTCCACCCCGTATATCAGTAGGGTACCATTCACGTGGAATAATTTCACTTTGCGCCCCGGTATAGCACGATAAGACCGCGGGTTCATGTTACCCTGTAAGTCTCGTATAATTGCCGGATCGCGTGTGCGATCGAGCCCAACCCGAGAGTCAAACGTGTTCGTGTGTATGCGTGTGTGCGCCTCGAAAGGAATCCAGCAGCCGCAAGGTCCGAAACAACCCTTCAGTGATAGTCGAAAGAGAGGGGAAGGGAGGGAGGGAGAAAGAGAGAGGAACGAGGTAGAAATGGGATAGGGAATGAAAGAGGGGGTTGGTGAAAGGACTGGACTAGGCGTGAGAGGGAAGAGGTCGCTTTATTGCCACTTGCAGCCCCCAGCAGGACGTTTAAATGCTCCGGTGCGAGAATAAAGGATTCCGGTGGTGGGAATTTATGTGGGCACCTCGGAGCACACACGCGCTCTCCGTATATTCTCGAGATCTGTTTACAAGCCGATACTTTCTCTTTGATTCAATTTCCATTTCGCACGACTCGAAATTTTCAACCCTGGCGAAGGCCCAATGAAGAAAAAAGAAAAATTAATGCGATGGATAGTGAACGTTTGTCGTTATCGATCAAAGTTACACCTTCGTCCGACGGTCGAAGCTATCCCACCGACCTTGTATTTCCTGATCGTACGTTCTCGCCCCTGTGACAAATAGTATCGGTAAACGCCTATCTGGAACTTGGAGATAGTTACAGACCCGTTGATAGAATAAAGGTTTTAGCCGATCAGCGAACTTTTGAAGCTTACGAAAAGACTACGAACGAGGACACTTGAGCTTTACGATACGGGATGTCAAATTGAAGCTCCCTACGTTGCGGCCCAACGAAAATGATTGTTTTTCGATTTTTCTATTTGTTGTTTTTTATATAGATGTCGTAAGCAAGATACACGAATTATTATTCGGATCTTTATTACGATGATCCATCATTTAAAACTGGTAGAAAATACTCCCCGAAATAATAGAACTCAGGAATTAAAAAAATGAAAAAAAAAATACGTTTCATTGGATTGCAACGACGCGGACTTCAAATATGCATACTCGGTAAAAAGAAAAAGAAAAAACAAACGGGCGTAACGCAATATTGGAAGGGATCGACTGTATTAGGGTTAACGAAAGAGACTGGAAGTACCATGGCGCCAGAAGAGTGAGAAGAGAGAAACCCGAAATTCGAAGATCGATTGTGCTATCACGAATAGTGCTAACGAGCTGCCGATAACAACCACGGCATTTAACAGCCCTCCTGGGGCTTTAGTCATTTGCTGGGTTATACCGTCTATTACGCAATACCGACTATTATTCGAAACGAACATTCGCGAATACGAAGCACCTTATAATGATCCAATTTATAATTGACTTTGACAACCGAACGAAATTGTTTTGTCAATCGGTCATGGGTGATAAATCCAGACGTAAAAAATGTTCTTTCTCGTTGACAATTCGAATGATCTCAGACATCGGTGGTTTCTCGTTTAAACGAGTCGGTTTTGTTAACGGTTTGGTTTAACGGTCAACGTTTTGCTGCATCGTAAACGCAAACGAGATCTTCCTCGGTGTTTCTTGGAACTTGAAACTTTCGACAGCTACCAGTTCTCAGACGGTTTGTCTTTGGACGTCCGCTGTTACCTCGAGCGAATAACTTCCACCTTTTACACCTCGGCTCCTTTTCATTATTCCAATGTGCAAGTTTCGCGTTGTCGTCCTTCTGTATACTTTCGGGCCAACGAGTACTCGCAATCAAAGAAAAACAACGAGTCATCCGTGAAGTCAGGGAAGGGAAAGGGAACGCGAGATCCTTATTCTAACGAGAGATTCACAGGTATTTGGATAAAAGGGCGTTAGGAATATAAACCTGCTGAAGGTTTGCTACGTCAGACCCAATGGAGCTCGAAAAATCGCCACGTGATATATATTTTTTTGGGCGTATATAAATATAAATATATATCGATCTCGTAGGAAAAATACGCTGCTATTTTGCCATTTTATTCGTATAGTATGGACAATATGATTTTTTACCGATCTGTATTCGAAATCACTTTTTTTTTCTGGATGTAAAAGTGAAGAAATTATGAAAGAAATATAAAATATATTTATTATATATATTTTTTAATATATATATATATATAAATATAAATATTTAAAAATATAAAAAATATAATACAATAATAATAATAATATAATGTAATTATTATAATTATAATAAATATAATTATATATATTATTGCTATAGTTATTAAATGTTGTTATTATTATTATTAATTATAATATATATATATAATTATTAATAATATCAGTAGTGAGATTTTGGTTGTAGCCGGTCGGGTCTTTCCGCCATTGGTATTTTTCGAGGTTACGCGTATCCGGGTCCGCGCATACGTATCCGAGGATAGAAAGCTTTCAGAGTAGGATAGAGCAGAAGTAATATCGCTCCGCGTGCTTTTTGCTACTTTTAATCCGTAAATGTATCCCCACGATGGTCGTTGCGCCGGGAGAGGGTTGGACGGTGAAAGGCGTACCTAACCCTCGGAGGTATAAAAGGACGCCAGGAGTGAAAACCCCGGAGAACTCGATTCGCGAATGGATTCAAGACACAGGAACGGCCAGCCCGGAAAATCCAACGGCTATTATTTATACCGTTTTATAAGACCGACGCGTGTATCCGCGGCTATCCGGTATCCGTAACTCCGGAACCTCGATAGAAGAGGTTCCACCTGTGATGCCCTCGAAATACGGAGAGACCGATAGGCCTCAACGGTTCATCGCTTTAGCTCGGCTTTTACCCAATCTTTTCGTACCCTCGACTAATTTCGTACCGCTTCCGGATCCAATGCTCATTCCGCAAAAAGCCTTGGGGCATACCTTGGAAATCGGAGAATTAAAAATTTAACGAAGCATAGCAAGGCCGATTTTATTTTTGGTGAAACTCGAAGAAACGCAAACAAATACTCGGTAATAAAGAAATTTAAAAAAGACTTTGAAAATCAAATTTGGAAACCGATCTTAGTTTTTGAACGAGCCACGAGAGAGAGGGAGAGAGAAAGATGTGATTGCTTTAGCTGGGCTTTTGCCCAATCTTTTCGTAAACTCGACTAATTTCGTACTGCTTCTGGACCTAATGTTTATTTCCCAAAAAGCCTCGAGGCATACTTTGGAAATCGGGGAATTAAAAATTTAACGAAGACCAGCGAGGCGAATTTTTTATTTCTTCTTCGTAATTCAAACGAACCCAAACACGCGATAATAAAACAAAAACAAAAAACATCGAAAATCGATAGTAATTTGACCGTGAAATTTGAAAATCAAACTCACTTTTTGAACGAGCCTCGAAAGAGAGAAAGAGAGAGAGAGAGAGAGAGAGAAGAGGCAATATATCGCCATCCACGCGAGCTCAATTGCCGGTTCTTCAATTATGGTGATTCGAATGTGATCCAGTGAGAAGGAAAAAGTAAGCGGTGCGTTCTGGCCACACACCTGCCTATAAATATAATTTATGTCCGCGAATCATGCAAAAGCCAGAGAGTGTGTAGCCTCTCCATCCGTGTACACGTTTGTTGTTGCGTTTTACGGTCGATGTACACCCCGGTTCTACGTCATCCCGTACATTCATTACGCAAGTGTTACGTGTGTGTGTACGTGCGTTTGGGTGTGCAAGCCCGTTTCAGTTTCGCCGCTTTCAGCCATACGTCACGATCTAATGCACCACCAAGTGCATATCCTCGCGTGCAAAACTTTTGCATTACTACAGCACTTGTGGTCACCCTGACGAAGCTGGTCAACGGGGATAACATCGAATCGGGAATGTAGGGCAGGATGGGGGGGGGGGGAGGGAGGGAATATCGCAAACTCGAAAATTGAACCAGCTCAACGATCCAATACTCGATCTCATTGGGAAAATTTACTTTGGAACGGAATATCGCTGACTCCTCGTAAATTTCAAATAAAAAACAATGAGACAACAAATATCCAGACAAACAAGATACGTTTCACCAATTTTTTTAAACGTCGTGATTTTAAGTTGAATAGGAAATCCAAACTCCGATTGACCGGAAGCCTCAAAATTTCGAATTTTTATATTTGGAGATTATAAATTTCGAAATGTTAAATAAGAAATTTAATCGAATTAAAAATATCGGAATATTACATTTCAAAAGATATATAAATATAAAAATTCTAAAAGTACTTGTTTCGGAATATTATAATATTAAATTATTAAATATTGAATATTAAATATTCAATTAAATATCGGAATATTAAAATTCCGTGTTTCAATTTTCCGAAAGTTCGGGACTTTGAGCCTTCCTTCCAATCGAAATTCGGATTTCCTATCCCACCCCGTTGGCTAAAAACATAAAACCAGCAAAAAACTATCTAATCGATTCAGTTCCAATAGTTGTTTGATTGTTATTTTTTGTTTTTGTTTAATTCACTGAAAACGATGAAAGTGAAGAATGGAACGAGGTCGAAAGAGAGGCAAAGAGCGAAGAACAAATAGCTTGTCGAAAAGACGATCAGCAACACGAGGTAAAAAGAATATAATTCCGATGCACCAAAGTGAATGAATCGGTATTAGTCTCCAGGCTCGTATCGACTCTCGATACCTCCCTGCATACGTACTTTCAATTCCTCTATTGTTCTTTTTCTCTCTCTCTCTCTCGCTCTCTTCTGCATTAGTTTTTGCCGAACTTTCTCCATCCCACCACCCTTCCCCCTCTCTCTTTGTCTCTTTAGTTTTATTCCTGTACTTTTTCTAGGCTGTCTCCCGGAAAATCCTACCTCACTCTATTTCGAGCAATAAAATCTATTCGAGCCGAGTCTCTCGTGCAATTTCCCAGCCAAGTGGCCAGGCAAACCGAATTCGCGCTCGCCAACGCTAAATTTTATTTCTCCCCCTCCACACACCCCGACCCACCGTCCTCCTACCTTGGACGATCGGTATATACGTTTGCATCCTGGAATCGGACTTTTTACTGCTTTTCGATTCTCCGATGGGTGCAGTCGATACGGGTGGTCGAACCGTCCCGCTTCGAGGAACGAGGCGTACGCGCTTTCCCGTTTGGGTTTAATTACGCCCTTATAATTATTCGATCGACTATATTTGTTTCTTTTTTTTTTTAATTTTTTTATTTTTATTTTCGAGCCACGTCGCACTTCGGGGTAGCCTCCGGGCGCTCGTCGTCGTCTAAGCGCTTTCGTACGAATCGCGTAATCATGCGAGAATCGAAAATCCGGGTCAACGTTTATGCCCGTATCTCCCTCGAGGAATAAAGCGTCCGTATCGAGTCACGCCCATACAGAGACTGAACAAAATAAATCATTCGGTGGTAAAAAAAGAAACAGAAAACAAAAAACAAAGAAAAGCGAAAAAATTTTTTTTTTCCAACTGGAAATAAAAATACGGAAAAGTTTTCGCTTTCTTTTACCGACTCGCTTCTAACGGGTAGCTCGTTCGACTGCGCCGATTTTTATCGGAAACTACTATCAAGTTTTATCATAAATCCCAATGACCTTGAATTTGGGTCGGAGCTTTTTAGAAAGCAGGGTTAACCGTTCGACGATTGAAATACTCGAAATGAAATGTTGCGGTATGCAGCACGCGACGAGCATCAATTCTCCTCCGTTATTTTCGTCATTCCTAGGCCGGATGCCGCGTTTTGTTGGTTTTTGTTGGAAGTATCACGTTGCAACTCCCATCATCTGTAATCACGCGAGAACGGAGACACCGGAGACACGTTTGACTTTTTTTTTTTTTGTTTTTCTTTCTTTCTAACGGTTAACCGCGAATCGCGAAAAATTTCATCGGGCCGCTCAAACTCCCTTTGTGAGGGTGGAAAGGAGAACCGGAAATGAATTTAAGGGGCAGAGAGGGGAGACGAGTTCGCTGGACGTAAAAGAGAACCGCAGCTGTGGTATTCGGTATTGGCGTCCCGGACCGACAAAAATGAATACGTTGAAAGCTTTAACGAGAATCTAGGAGAGGGAGGGAGGGACGGGAAAGGGGCTGAAATATGCCGGGGGAAAAAGTGAATCCTCCGGAGGAGTGCATGGAAACGTGGTAAAAATCACTTGACGGAGAATTTGGCGGTTGGCCCAGTCGGACTCACCGAGGCGGAACATTTCTCGCTCGTCCTTTGCACCCCTGTCCTCGCTTCCGCGTATGCATCTGCGCCTCTCTACCTAAGGGTACCTGACCCATGTAAGGCTCATCTTATTTGTTTTCCACTACAAAGAAAAAACAACTATTAATGTTGACGTAAAACTAAAATGTTTATTCGATCATTCATTCAATAATCAACGTATTAATAATAATGTTGGTTCAGAAAATAATGTTCATTATTAACTATAAGCTTTTTCTAAAAAAATAGTGTCTTCTAGGCCTTATTCGGACTACTGCTCCTAATAAAGCCATACTCGTTGTAACTTAGTACAAAAAAAAATTATTTAAATATATAATCGTCAATTTGGTGCTGCTAAACCGTTACGTATAATTAGAATAAGGATTCACCAAGTAATATTGAAAACAATTTTTGTTTTCGAAAGTTAGAGACTCGACGATGAGAGCTCAATCCTTTTGACTTTTTAGTTTTGGATATTTAAAACGTGGGCTTTATTAAGCGATGAGCCTTACACGGGTCACAGGTACCTTACGCGAATGATTCCGATTTTGGGTTAAGACAGTCGCCACACTCACTCCGTATGATAAAAATAAATCTTGAATCACCAATTTGCCCACTCGATCTAATTGTACTTTCAAACATTTTGTTGATACTTCTTCCTAATTTTGGAGTTTCGCGATAATGTTGAAATAATCGTAACGAAATTTCGGTTTTTAATCGGTTTTTCACCCTCCGGGCAAATTGTTTTCACGAGCGATTTTATCAATGCGAAAATAATGAAATTCCCACGTGTAAACAGGCTCCATTCAGTCATCGTAATTGCGGCCCGAAATTAACTCCGTTTAATCCAATAAACGTCATATTCCTGTATCGGGTTTATACGTTTTCGGTATTACCACGCGGCGTGTCGATAATTCAATATTTTTTTAGCAAAGTTCAACAACGCCACGGTGAACAATGCTACACTGGAATATCGATGAAATTAGAGTTCGCTTATCGTTTAAAATACCTTGAGAACAACGTATTTGCTCTTGTTAGTTCGGAGATTCGAGTTCCGATATTTTGAGACGAATGGAATTTTTTGTTTTTTGTTTGTTTTTTTCTGATTCAATTAATTGAAGAGAGGCTAATGGATTCGAGTATCCCGAAACATTGGATTCCGATATATTCGATGTTTTCAATTATCTTCGATTAAAATATTTTCAACGAAGCTTTTTCGTTTGACTCGAACCTGGATTCAACAGGAATAAAATTTACCTTCGTAATATGTTTTTTCTTCTCCAAAAGATTATTCGTGAAACGTAATAACGATTTTTATCATCGGATGAGTATTAAACTAAAAAAAAAAAAAAAAAAAAAAAAAAAAAAAAAAAAAAAAAAAAAAAAAAAAAAAAAAAAAAAAAAAAAAAAAAACGTTCGGGGTTTGAGGTTCGCCTTGTGGGGAAAATGGCGAATGCCCCGAGAGTTAAGAAGCCAAAGAGGCTAATGGGGAAGGTCGAGGGAGAGAACGCTCGCGGTCTTGGTGGAAATAAGGTTCGCCAGGTTGGTGATTTACTTAAATCGAGGCGAACGGGCTCGAATTACGGAAAGAGTAGAGAGAAAAAGGAAAAAGGTAGGGAGAGAGAGGAGGGGGAAGGAAAACGAAGGAAAATCCATTGCAAACAAGTTGTAAGCAGACTATAAATATGCAGATGCATTCTAAGATCGAGAATGCCCGGGAGAACGGATCGGGCCTTCTTCAAACGTTGCTTCGTTTGAAATTTGATACATTTTTTTCGATAATTCCTGTGGATTCTGAAATTTAAAAAAAAGAAAGAAAATAAACGAAGTCGGGAAACGAAAAAGTGCGAGGAATCAAAGAAAAGACATCCGGGAGGATACGTAATGCCCGATGGGACTGGAACCTGCATCCGGAGAAAATAGTCAGCTAGAAGAGGGTTTAAAGCTCGTAGCGGCGGGAGGGGGCAGTCGTCCACCGGGGCAGATTATCTCTACGGATGGGAACGCGAGGGGTCTTCTTTGCGGACGGTTTATGTGTCTGGCAGTCGAAAGAACGTGTATCACCGGGGATTTGGAACATTGGCTTGATGACTCGCTAGTGAGGCACTTCTCAAGAAAACTCCCCCAACTAGTGGTCCCTCCGATCAAACACTCCCTTCAGCGATAACCGGGTTCCCTCTTATCCAGCTTTATCGCAGTCTTATTCGCAAGGGGCACGACGCAAGTCTTTTTTTGTTTTTTTTTTGTTTTTTTATTTCAACAAATGAAAGACAATCGATGTCAAATTACGGTGTCCTTCCGGTGAAACGAGGGAACGAGTTTACCATCCGAATAAAAAAACCGTAGTTTCACCGAAGTTTCGAGTATTAAACTTTTTCGAGAGATATTTACGATCTTCCACCAAAAGGAAAAAAGGCGGATCCGGGAAGCTGCTCCGAAATTGATAAAACGGCGATCGGTGGGTCGCGAGTGAGTCCTTTGACACGATACACGTCGATCACTGTTTCTGGTCTACGTACAATGGATATGTGTCACGGTCAATGGCTCGGAACGAAACTTCTGCCACTTTCTCGATTACGGGTGTCGACGATTCGAGCCAACCTAACATGCGATAACTTTATTCGACAAAGAGAGGAACAACTTTGCGTGATTCCGTTCAATCATTCCAGCCGGTCCATTGATTTGGCAACGACTCTCGCCTAACTTCGGGTGTATCGTATACTCCAACCGATTCCACGCGTCTCTTCCGTGCTATTGAGCTCTCGAATTATTGGGAATTCGTAAAAATAAGTCTAGCCGGAAGTGCCATCGAGCTTTATGAAAAAAAAAAAGAAGAAAAGTCTAAAAAAATGTAATAAATTACTAGAAATAAATAAGTAAATAAAATTAGAATAATATAATTATGTTATATATTATATTATATATTGATAATAATAATAATAATAATAATAAATAATGTATTAAAATAAAATAATATAATAATAAGTAAAAAATACATTGAAAAACGAGAATAATTTTATGCATCTTAAAAATACATTGAAAAACGAGAATAATTTTCAAATAATTCGAACTCATTTTGTTTTACCGATCGATCGATAATTCTTCGAGCCAAAGGTCACGATGTTCCAGAATTGAAAAAAAAAACAAGAAAGAAAGAGAAAGCTTTGATAAAAAAAAAGTGTGCTACGAGGGAGTCGTAAGCTGAAATTAAGGAAAGTTAAAAATTGCACGTCCTGTCGTGCCGCTGATGATCCCCTTCGTCTAATTCCCTCTTTCCGTGATCGCTTACCATTTTTCCACGAGGCTCTCGCGCGTGCTTTCTTCATAGTCGAATGGTGTGCGCTCGCGCTATCCAGGAGCAACGGTACGGATAATATATCGTCGGTTAATGCGACCGGTGCGACGAGGCTCGACCACGGCAACCTATACATACGCGATCATTTGCTGCCTCGACGTACTTTACTGCGCGAAACATTATTTATTACGTACCCCGGCTACGGGGCCCTCCGATTTTTCAAGGCCATCACCAAACGCTGCTCTTTTCTCTCAAGACAAATAACTACCTCGAAAATAACAATTTTCGTAAAATCATTGCTTTAACGAACGAAAATGAAATACGACAAATGTCTCAATCGTGAAATGTGTTTTATTGTTCTTTTACATTTTTTTTGTTTTAATTTATTTGAAGGAAAGTATGTAATGGCCGAGGAAACTCTTGAATTCGAAGCGAAGTTTTACGATTTTTTACTCTCGATTTATTACGGGCTAACGAGGGCAGCCTCAGGGGGTACTAATTTTTAATGACTGATCGAAGACTTTTTAATCCTCGAAATCTACAGCTCTCTCTCTCTCTCTTTTTCTTTTTTTTACTTGCTATTTTCTATGGTTATTATTTTTATAATTATATTTATTTCATCTTCTATTTTTTATTTATAATGTTTTGTTATTATTTCTTTGTATATTTAATTACATTGCCAGAAAGTAATTACTGGGGCATATTAAAATCTCCTATTGTCATCATCATCATCATCATCATCATCTCTCTCTCTCTCTCTCCCTTTTTAAGGATTGAAACTTTTAAATGAATTTTTAACGCCACTTTTCATCGGCAATCCTGCAAGATACCGGTCATACAAATCAATCAATTTGTCGATAAAAAAAAAAATGTCAACCTAGCCTGGGACCAAAGTGAATTGGCACGCTCCGCGGGTGTAGCTGGAGAGCTTTTCGCGGTGTGTAAATCTGCGGCATAAAGTGGCATGATGCCATTAAGATTTCGATCCGATTCGTGCCAACTCGCGTTATCGTCGTCGGCTTAATTATTATCGCGGGCTTCGATCCCTCTGCGACCGAGAGTGAAAAACTAGGATGGGGGGGAGGGCGAGTTGAAACGGTGCGAGGATAAATTTTATCCCTTCTTCCGGACCTAAAACAGACTTTGACCCAAATACGGTGGGATTCGAATGGGAAAGAATTGTTACGAAATTTCAAAAATTGACGCATGGATTATGTCAAATTTAAAAAGAAATCGAATTTCCGCAATCGGAAATTTGAAGAAACAAAAAAAGATTCGTTTTTGCGATCCCGCTACGATTCCGAACGACAATAATTGGGAATGCGATTAACCGAAGTCTCGTCATCCATAATTCGACACGTGCATACACCAAGTAGCTTCCACCTGCAGTTTTTCCGCCGAAGCAGCACTACGAGCATGCGAAATCGTTGAATTTATAACGACGCCGATTCGCAAGAGGTGTTAAGCGATTAGCTATGCTGAGATAATGAGATAACCGCTCTTTCCGTTTGCCATCTCTCTCTCTCTCTCTCTCTCTCTCTTTCTCTTTCTGTCTTTGTCCATCCATACCTAGCTCTTTCTCTATCTCTCTTGCCTACCCTCGGACACAAATCGGCAAGCGGTGGAATTGGTGCTGAATTAAATTTAGCGGTATGCCCGCACGGATTACCGCGGCGAATGGGCCGGAAGTGAAGAGACAGAAAAAGCAGGAAAAACCCGGAGGAAAGAAGAACACGAATGTGGAAAAATAGCAATGAGACCGAAAGCGGTCCGCGTTCGTGAGCCCCGTACAAAATTAGTTTTTCTTAATTGACGGAAGCCGCGAGAACTCTCCTCTCTCTCTCTCTCTCTCTTTCTCTCTCTCGATTCCATCCCCTATCCGGCTGTCCCTGGTTTTTCTGCTTTCCTTTTTCTCCTGCGATTCGATCGTACCTTCGTATAATTGGAAATCGTAAACTCGAATCTCAACGTCCCTTTTGCCCTTTCGTTCGCTGTTATATTTCGTTTCCTTTTTATTGGGGTGGACGTGTTTTTTCAAGCCTGGCAAGTCATAGTTGTTAAAATTTATCTCGCCTTGATGAAAAAAGATAAAAAGGGCGCGGGGCGGGGGATGTAGCGTTTCAATCATTCATCCGGTGAAGCAAACTTTTTTTTTCGGAGTAAATAAATAAATAAACGTGTACCAATGAAATCTCTTGGACAACGGAATAAACGGAGGAGATAAATGGACCATGAATTTTCACTGAAGAGAATCAAGGGATAGAAGAAAAAAAAAAACATTACGAAAAGTCTCGTTGGATTTTCGAAACATCTTTTTCACCAATTATCGCGACCCAGGCTTCACCACTTTTTTTTTTTTTTTTTGTTTTTGTACGAACCTATCGAGTGGCCCGATAAATCGCTCGACTCCAGCCACGCATTTCAACGCCGGGGATTGATCAAATGTTTTTTTTTTTTTTCTTTCAATTTGCACGTGAGCCACTAATTTGCGAGTGGTCATTCATTAGCTCGCAGAGCTCGCGGCCGAGCGAATAATTCCGATTGAAATGCGCGCTTTGCTGAGGAA
Source organism: Ophioninae sp. A BG-2022a (assembly GCA_030523105.1). Classification (NCBI taxonomy): domain Eukaryota; kingdom Metazoa; phylum Arthropoda; class Insecta; order Hymenoptera; family Ichneumonidae; species Ophioninae sp. A BG-2022a. The sequence goes on along the minus strand of JAPYZI010003792.1, from coordinate 19,656 downwards.
CGACGAACGAAAAACGAATTACAGTTGTCAGGTTGGAAAGGGTGGAAAAAAAATTGGCGAGCGATCGTCAATGGCGCGGGGGAAAACGTTTATGGATAGCGTTCGAGTTCGCTCGTGTTTCGCGATTAATTTACCCCGCAATTACTTCTTGTACTCTCGCGTAAGGTACCTGTGCTCCAGGTAAGACCCAGTGCCTAATAAATCGGACTTTTTAAATGTCCAAAACTACAAAGTCAAGTGGGATTGAGCTCTCATCGTTCAGTGTCTAACTTTGAATCACCGCAATTAAATTTCGTTTATTAAATTTCGACGTACGACAAACTTTCGAAAACAAATAAATGTTTTCAATATTACTTAGTGAATATTTATTCTAATTATACGTAGTGATTCATCAGCACTATACGTGTTGTTATCAAAATTTAAAAAAGCTTATTGTTTTCTAAACCAAAATTATTGTTAATACCTTGATTATTCAATAAATTATTAAATAAACATTTTTCTTTTATTTCAATATTTATAGTTTCGATTTCGTACTGAAAAACAAATAATGTGGGCCTTACGTGGATCAGGTACCTTATATTTTTTTGGACGAAAACGTTGCAAGAGAATTTCGGGGTCGAAAAAAAAAATGTGGAGTTCTCAGGAGATGATTAGCGTTGAGAAAGCAGCCTAGGCCGAAGTCTAGACCGAACTGGAAAAAACCAGAGTCGTCAGTCTCGTTTCGCTCGTCCGCTTATCAACCGAAAGCTTATGGCAAAGGAAAATTAGATGGGGAGAACAAAGTAGCGAAACAAGCCCTGCAACCTTCATGTGAATTTCCTTGTTTTACCTTCGTCCTTTCTTTCTCTCTCTCTCTTTCTCTTTTTCTCTCTCCTCTTCTTCACTCGCCTGGAAAACCACCTTACTGAATATTCCAGTATTCATTGTGGCGTTCTCCGGCTCTTTCTCATATTCTCAACCTCCGAGCCAAACGAGCTGCAAATGCTCTTTTATTTCACGAAATTTTCCAGTCCCCGAATATTCCGTATCGGAGACAGCGAAGGAAAAAAGAAAACGAAAAGAACGTTCAGACTGCAACCGCTCAATTTTTTACCGCTTCGGAAAAATAAATCGTGATACGAGTTTATTGGTCAATTGGATATGAGGATCCAATACGCTTTCGACATTTTTGTCATTATCTTTCCACTAAAAAAAATTCGGTGTCCGAGAAAGTCGTACATATTTATAGATTTTATTTGTATTTACGACATTTGAATTAGCTGATAATTAAACATTATTCGTTTAATAATAAAAAACGTTTCACAATTATTTGACAATTTAAGAATATTAAATCTTTATTTATTATTTGTTATTTATAATTATATATTATTTATTATATAAATAATAATGGGTTAATTTAATAATTAATTTTAAAACATTATTTATGATATTTAATTAAATACGAATTTAATAATCATTTATTAACATCAATTTATTATAGAAATATGCATTGATTATCTATTATTAATTATTAATTATTTACTATTTATTCATAGTTTAATATTATCATTTTAAAAAAAGATAAAATATCAAACGAGACGTTTCCTCGACTCGTCGTTGATTTCAACGATTGAACATCGAGGGCTTGGAAAAACCCGATGTTGGCTCTCCATTTAAATTTTACAAGAAGATATCGGCGTTGCATTCGGCGAGTAGGCCCTGAGGGGCGCCGGATCTCGTCACCGGAGAGTCTCTACCAATTATCCGAGCGAGAAAGTCTGATGGAGCTTCCTCTTCGTGACCCATATTCGCGAGACTCGTGCCTCAATCCGTGTATTACGAAAAAAAAAAGAAAAAAAAAACGAGCAAATGCGAACAAAGGTGGCCGTGAATTTACCACACGATCTGTATTTTTCCTTTTTTTTTTCTTCGCTCGTTCCCTCTTCTCCGCATTTTCCTTCCCTTTTCGTCCTCGCTGAGGACTCAAGCCTGCATCGCTCCGCCCTCGTATCTCGGCCGTCCTTATTTTTCTTCGTTTGCTTTTTTCCATCATCACCTCGACGAAATACGTACCGAAAGAAAAACAACATTTTTTTTTCGTCGGATATTTTTTTTCGTTGACTTTTTCGCGTGCTGATGGTCTCTCATTTTCTCTCCTTGGCCTCCTCACCTACAGTTACCTCTATTTAGCGTTCGTCTCTGTTCGCCTTGCATCCTTGCTCGCGCAATATGCTCCTCCATTGTCAGCGAAGAATTGCCTCTCCTCGTGTCTGCATATACATATGGGATTCGGAGTATCAAAAAAGAAGAAAAAAAAAACGAATGAAGAAAAAGTAAATGAGAGTCGGTCCGAAGTAGCAAAAAAAAAAAAGAAAAAGAAACACACAAATAGCCAGAGAGGAGTAAAAAGGAGAGAAATAGACGGGGGAGTAAAAAGATCATCAAAAATTGACGAATTCTGTCGCTAACAAATTCATTCGCAAGACTAATCGATTTTTTTCTTCCCTGACGATTTACGATTAAATAAAACTATTTTATTCGATGTTCGTTCGAACATTCCGATAATCAGTGGTTCACGTTTAATTATTCATTCAAGTATTGAACGTACCGATCATTTTTAAAAAATTAATTCAATTAAACGATAATGATCTCGCGAAAAATTGGATTGTCGAAAACGCGTGTGATCGAAGGACAAAAACGAAACGTTAATTAATAATCGTAGGAGTGAACGTTGTACTAAAAAAAAAAATGGCGGTTTCGAGATAACATAAATAATCCAATGGGACGAAAAATAGAATATCGATACGGTTGACCGAGTTTGGTATATTCCAGTCTCAGGTGCCCGTTCGACTCAACGATATATTTCAACGGTTAGTCCCTCGTCTCGTTTTATAGTTGCGCGAGGCCGCAGAGAAATTTAGAACCGATACCGAACCGCGCTGCTACCATTTCTGAGTGATTTAACTTGATCCGTTTGTCTCTCCCTCGTTTTTCGTAACTCCGATCCAACCGGGTATCGTACCCCTCGTAATTTCGACCAGAGATTCGTCCAACGCCTCGTACCGAGAGGAAATCTCGTCCCCGAAATCGTGACGTTCTCCGGCGTCGAAACGGCCTCGGTACGCTCCTCTTTATACACGCACATGTATGAATGTAATGTATATTCGTGTCGCACTAAATTGAACGAAGGACGTACCTTGGATAAAAATATTGAAACCAGTCGGAAACGCGTCACCTGGGATATCTTGCTTACCGAATGGATATCCAAAGATCATTGAAAATTGTTGATATTACTCGTCGAGCGGGCACTCGCTCTCGTAAACGGATACGAGCGTTATCTAGCTTCGGGTAACTTTTGTATAATTGGAAATTCAATGCTGCAACGATACGCTCGATGTTGCTCGGAGAGGAGCAGCGTCCGGTCTCGTAATCCGGATCATATTTATAGCTCGTCTGAATTCGTAAAACGCAACGTTCATTTATATTTTTCATTTTTATTTAATATCTATAAATATATATATATATATATTTCGTTTTTTCTCGTCGAACAATCACCGAAATATATTTTCGTTGTTTCCTGTTAAAATCGAACTAATGGAATTCGTGCTAACAAATATGCTCAAACTTTTCGTTTAAATGAATTATCGGTCAAAAAATCTTTCGTCCATCGGCTATCAAATTCTCCAGAGTTTCCGGAAGTTGTACCTTTGGAGGCCATTAATTTGCCTAACTTCTGCATGGAATTCGAAGCAACGAGTGTTCCTCGGTTACTCGCAAGAGCGGACCCTCCTTCTCCGATCTTCGTTTTTATTCATGTACCAACCCGATGTCAAATTCATGATTTATCACGTAACGTTGTAACCACGCGACTGAAATACGTACACAATTTACGTAATGCATCGTTGACCGATAAATTCAAGCGGCAAAACGTAAATTGGCAAAACGTAAATTGGTCGTGGCGTTTCGCGGAACAGTTTTAAAGTGTCGTCGATAACGAAAACGCGTTTCCTGATTCGCGCTCGTCTCCAACGTGACGCGTCTCCCCAAAAAAAAAAAAAAAACAAAAAATAATAACCCAAACTCATTCATCTCTGTATCGATTCGGGCAACCTCCGACCTCGAGACTCACCAAACCTCGCTCACCTCCGAATCCCCCCTTTTTTTTTTTTGCCCTCCCCCAACATTTCCCGATACTTTTTCCAACGAATTTCTCACTTCCGGCGAATCCATCAAGCAGCATCGCGAACCCAAAGAATCGTGGGTTTTCTCCTGTTCGCACTGGCGGAAAAACACGACTTCGAAGTGCGCGGATGTAAAGGGCGGGGAGGAAGGGAGAAGGGTAAAAAGTAATCGCTGTCGTTGATATTTCTTCATTAGTCGAGGGCGATCGCGATTCATCAGTGACCTCTGACGAATCGCTCGAACGAGGTAACTCTCCTCCTCCGATTTACGGATATACGCTTTTCGTTCCGACTACCGAATATCCTCGCGTTTTTACGATTATTCGGTTTAATTCTACGGCACCGATATCAATCAAGGATGACGCGGTTCTTCTCGTAATCGAGTTTTCCACGACTTCTCAATTGATTAATGTTTCATGTTCGCCCGGTTTTAGATTTTTTGTCAAAATTGATCCTGTTAATGATTATACAGTATTGGAAAATGTTTTAAACAAATTTTCGGGTCTTTCTGATATGACAAATAAACAAACAAAAAATCAATTGTGAAAAGTTTATTAATTGAATTAAATCGAATTGAAAATGAAAAAAATTGAATCAATAAACTTAAAAAAATGAAACGAAAGAGATATTAAAACAAGTAGTAAAAATTCATCGATTTTTCCCTGAGACCAAAAAAAAAACGCCCCGTATCTACGTTTATATACATCGAAGAACGTCCTTGAACTTCCGATCGCCGTGCATTCCAACCCTGGAGTAGAAAACAAAAAGCGAAACGTTTTTTCTTTTTGCCATAAATAAGTCGTCAAAATTCGTCGATGCTCCGGTGGATTGTTGCATATGGATAAGTTTCTTTTTTGATCGGCGATCGAGTTCCATTTCAACGGAAGTCGAGATAGGCGACCGATCGTTCCAAAGTCTTGAAAAATGAAGGGTGAAGGATGGATCTCGTGCGAGGCAATAAAAAATTCTTACCATATATATATATATTCTTCCTCTCACTACCCCACTGACTTTCTTTCTCGACGTTCCTCGTTCTTTTCGGTGTAAGAGGCACCACACACGTGAGAACCGAATTGCTATCGTGCGGACCGGAATAGCGCAGGGCTATTTTATTGGCAGGGTTCCCTTATATTCCCCCCCCCCCCCCCCCGACCTCTTTTCATCCTCGACAGGCAAAAGCACCGGATCTGCATCGACGTAAAGTACACACTCGTACTAAGACCTACACGTAGATCTGGCGAATAGACATTTCGGTTGATTCGAAGCCTCCTTACGGTCGAACGTACTTCCAAAAAGATCGCCCGGTTTTTCAACGTACGATTGATCCGGCCGTATCGAGTTGGCTCCTCGAACACACCCCACCGCCCCTTTCGGGCTTTCTTGTGAAACATTCAACGCGAATACTCGTGCGGGATCCCGCGTGCGAGCACCGAATTATTAAAACCTCGGTTGGGCCTCCACCGTCCGCTGAAATAAAAAATAATCAAAAAATAAACTGTGCAAAAGCTCGTTCCATAGGAGGAAAAAAAAACACAAAATACTGCGAAACTTTTCTCCTTCGAGACCGATGGAGGGGCACCATAAAAGCACAACCTCACGGAAGGTCGAATGTTCAGATTCGTATTATGAGAGATCACGTCTCACCGATCGAAGATGATGGTTTTTTTTGGGGGGTTTTTTTTACGGTTGAATTAATTAATTGGAGGATGCGAAAAATTATTATTTTTTTAAAAATATAAATACGCACTTTAAATAAAGTGATTTTTTTCATGAATAGTGGAAACGATGAGATTTTTATTAATACTTATTAGTAAATATTAAATAATACTAATACTGGAAATATTAAAAATTAATAATGATTGATTAAGTTAATAATTTTTCATAAAATTATGTTTTTCTTTTCACATATATTATTGATTAGAAGTTCGTGAAACTTGGATGTCCAAGTTTAACGTTTTGTTGCAAGAATCGAACAGTGATCGGAGTTTTTTTTTTTTTTTGTTAAAGCTCGCGTTCATAGAATTTCCTTAATTCTTGCCTTTTATTTTTATCCAGCCAATTCGACTTTAAGACTTAATTATCTCAATTGAATTTTTGTTTGGGTGAGGGGAAATAGAGTCTAGGAACATTTGCCCCAAATATTGTCAACCTCATTATTGAGAGCGCGGCGGTGCGTTATTTTTAGTCAGAACGTAGCACATCGTCGGGACCAATTTATCCCACGCGCACTCGTGTTATCCGGATGAGCAGTGCATAATCCGAGTGTTGAGGGTCGCGCGTACACGACACCCTCGAACAAGAAAAGGCGGTGTCTGGATTATCCTCGGGAGCACAGAGCAATGAATTCGAAACAGACGGAAAGAAGGAGAGGAACGGAAAAGAGAGAGAGAGAGACAATACGATCGATATCAACTAAAAGATAAATATTTATAATAACAAAAAATATTAATAATATACAAAATCAAGACAAAATTATGAAAATTAAATGAGAATAAAAATATAATAATTGAAAAAATATTAAAAAATGAATAGATAATTAATAAGGACAAAATCTGGTCGCAGTGGCAAGATATAAGTTTTTAATTTTTTTCCGCGACCTCGTGTATCCAAAACCAGACGACGTAATCACCTTTAAAATATCGTTGAGGCAACGGGCACCTGAGACTGGTGTACGTAATTCGATCAACCAGCGAAATTCTATTTTTCATCCCCATTGGATTATTGATGTAATCTCGAAACTTCCAATTTTTCGAGTATGACGTTCAGTCCTTCGATTATTTATTAACGGTTTATTTTTGTTCTCCAATCTCGAGCGTTTTCAACCGTCGCATCGAACATTTCGCGAAATAATATTCGTTTAATCGAATTAATTTTTAAAAAAACTATCGACACGTTGAATACTTGATTGAATAATTGAATAAGAGTCAGTGATCCATTGACTCTCGAAATTTTCGAATGAATATCGAATAAAATAGTTTTATTTAATCGTAGATCGTCAACGCGAAAATCGATGAGTATTGCCAATGAATTCGTTAGCGACAGGATTCGTAAATTTTCGATTCTCTTCACCCACCGGCTCTTTTTCTCTTTTCTACTCCTCTCGGGCGATCTTTTTTTTTCCTACTTCGGACTGACTCTCTATTTACTTCTTATTTTTTTAATAGGAGGGAAAAAAATTAGGGAAGAGCTTTGGAATAATTTAGAAGTATGAGAAGCGGAATATAACGGCTTAGGAGTAACGAAAAAAAAAAAAGATATAAAAAACGCCAAGCCATCGGGTAGCGTGTAAACCGGGATTTGCCCTTCGGGCGTTAAACGCGTTCAGCTTTTTCACCGGTCTTGACAAACAGCGCGCAATTGGAGGAGCTCGCGAAGCAGGTCGCGAACTATTACCTAGTCCGCGTACCACCCGTCGCTTTTCCAAGCGAAATATCATCCCGTAAATTTCCGAGATACCGCGAGGAATGAATTCACGTGTACCCACATAATATACACGTGTAGATTTACGCGTAAAGCTATGAGCTCGTCGTACATCGGCTATGAGCTGAAAACATGGAACCCAACGACAGAAAAAAATATTTAAAAAATAAAAATTCTGGATCTTCCTTCGAGTCTACGCAACCGCTGAATTTTCCTCTCTTTCAAACGGCTCTCATTCGCGAGCTGATTATTTTTTTCCAACCGCCAATTCTTTTTTCCCTCGCGAAAAAAAGATACGTTCTCTTATTTTTTGTCTTTTTCAACGCTCATTAATCTCATCCCGAAATGACACACGAATAACGGATACTTTGTCGGTTCTCTGTTTCTCGTGACTTATTTTTTTATTTTTTTTTTTTTTTTTCGTTGTTGGGATTTTAGGCTCGTACATACGAATAGCGAGAGGATTATTCGTGAAATAATCGCTAAGTGGCCAATGACCCAATTCTTTAATACTTTTCCATTCGTTCCTTTTTACATTATCTCCGGGCTTTAGTCAACCCCCCGCCCCACCCACTCGCCTTCCCTCCTCCCATCTCTCTTGTCCCATTTATTTAATCCTCTCGAATCCCCGGACGCGTTTATTTGCCGCCAATGGCGACGGGATCGCGCGTCACCGGCGCTGTACGAAACGTTGGTTTTTCGGAGTTTCCCCGTCGTCTGAACAGTAACCCCGGGGGCTCCGGGCAGGAAGTCACCTCGGAAGCTATGGGATGGCTCTTAATTGGCCCGGCAGGTTAAAAATCCGCACAGGCTTTGGCGAAACTCGCGGGGAAACATACACGAATGATTATTCGTACGTGAAATATACGAGTGGACCGGTGAGAGACCGGTGGATAGGCGCGTGTGTACGTGTGCCGCGAGCGGCGTTTGTGTAAATGACGCGTGGAAGAGCCCATTCGAGCCCGCAGACCTGGCTAAATTGAATTGGATTTTCTCGAGAGGTTTATGTGTCACGCTCGGTACCCTTTTGCGGAGTGCGTTTTCGCGGTTGGATTTATAACTACTTCGTCGTTTAACTCTCGTATACCGTAGACTCGCTCTCCAACGTTTTGTACCACCACCGAGGACCCCGAATGGAAACTCAAGGGGTGTGGCCTCGCCCCGTACACGCTTCGGTAAAGATTTACACGTCGGACGAGTTATCTTTTCTCGCGTTAATCGCTTCGCCGTGTTCATTATCACGGTCATGGACGTACCCGAGGAGACGCGCTCGTCGATCGACTCGACTTTACTCGCTGGTTCGAACCGAGTGATCTCGGACTACATTTTTCAACGTTTTCGAACGCGTTTGGGTGTTTCGGACGTGCTCTCAGCTTTTTCGGGCATGTTTGGACATGTTTGGACTTTTTTTTTCAACATTTTTGGACCTCTTTAAACATGTTTGGGTGTTTTGGACATGTTTACACATTTTTGGACATGTTTGGCCATGTTTTTAGACACCTTTCCGACAAGACAAATAAACCCAAATGTATTTTTTTCTCATCTTTTCCAAATGTTTTCCGGACTATGCAAATTTAGTTCCGCGACCGCGGATTCGCTAACAAAACCTACCGGAAAACGAGTGCAAAAGTCCTCTTCGTTGAAACATCCAATCTCGACGAAAAACCATCCCTCGTCCCCGTTTCTCTTGTACCTCGCTTTCCGTCTGTGTATCCACGATTTCGGGCGTGTTACGCCGAATTCAATTTTCGCAGTATCGTATTTACTCATTCCGCGTTTTCTACTATTTCGCGGCCCGATTTTCGGCTCTGTTTCCGCGTGCTCAAACGCGGAGGAGTAACTTGCCCGAGCGGATTTGCAAACGTCGAGCAGCGTCGAACGCGTACTCGTTTCCCGGTTGGTCTCTCGATACAGCTTCAAACATTTCGGACCTACTAACCTCACGTGCGCCACCTGCACGGTCCATTGCGGTAAAGTTCGTTAGGTGTCCGTTTCCCCTGTACAACCGAAATTCGTGACCCGACTCCAAATACGTTTTCAATTCCACCGTTAAACACTTTTCGGACGCGAAAGGGTTACGGATTCTCCACCAGGAAAAAAGAGGGATTCGATATTTGTACTTTTGACAAAAACCAATTTGGATCGAATCGGAAAAATGTTTTTTTCAGATGATGTTTAAAAAAATCAATATTTCATAGAATAAATATTTTTCTGTTTGGGTTTGTTTGGGCTCTATCAATGAATAATCAATATTTCATCTCATATATATTTTTTTTAATGAAATATAAATATCTTTTTTAGAATCGAAAATATCTTTTTTAGATGAAATTTTAAAAATCCATACTCAATCATCAATATTCTTTTAATATGAAATTCAAAAAATCCAGATTAAATTTGTTTCGATGATTTTTTTTATATGATTGCCAAAAAAAGAAGATTTTAGAAATGTATCGTCGAAAAGCCATTCTGGTTAATTTCGCGAATTTCGGGGAAGGTATTTTAGTTTCTACAGCAGCCACGAAGGTCCACGCGAATTCGTGGCTACTACGGTTCTCCCTGGATTATCCCGAATAGCAGATTTCACCGGGAGGGTAGCCCTCGGGGTTTTCCCGTTCCTCCGACTCTGATCATCCCCCTCGGGCGACCGCGCGAGAATCCAGAATGGGCTCTTCCGCGTCGAGCTCGCGTGTGGCGCGTCTGCATTTCCGGAACATCTCATTCCCCGATGAGATTCATATTTTACAAGACGTTAATGAAAAAAAATGCCTGGGGCGATGAAAAATTCAGGCGGGAGGGCCCGAGTTAACGAAAACTTGCAAAGGAGAGAGAGATACAGAAAGAGAGAAAAATAGAAAAATAGAAAGATGGAAAGAGATGAAAATTTGACTGATTTTAAATACCAATGTACGTTGGTTTTTCCGGAGGTGTTTCAGCTCACCAGAATACCTGTTTTTAATTAATCGTCGCTCGTTTATCTCCCGTTTATTCGTAGTTAAATTTATTTCGAATTACGAATAAACGTCCGTCGAGTTCTCGATATAATGGCTTGACAATTTTTATTTATTTATTGCTTTTTTCGTACGACCAGCAATCTCTCGTGCATTCCAGCGTCATTCAGACAGCGATCGCTCGAAAAGTTTGTCACTCACTGCAAAATCGCTATATAACTCCGATTCACCGGTAATAAAAAAAATAACATTTATTTTTCTCTCTTTTGAATCAAAAAAGGATGAAAAGTATCGCGAACACATCAAAGCCAAAAAAAAAACGTAATACGTAAAACATTGTCAACGGTGCGAACGAAGATGCTTTTGAGATTGCTGCATTAAAACCTTTTTATTTCTTGCCTGTTTTTAGCGTGTCTGTTATCACTTTGGTCTCTCTGTCTTTCTCTTTATTTCCCTTTCTCTTTCTCTTTCTCTCTCTCTCTCTCTCTCTCTCTCTCTCTCGCTTTCTCGTCTCGTCTCGTTTATTAATTTCACGTGCAATATATAATTGCTTCAATTTTGCAAACGCATGACGAAAGCGTTAAAGCGAATAGAAGAGCAAGCGAGCGAATAGCGGAAACGTGATAAAAGCGCACCTTCCGCATTTCGACGGTTCTTCCGTTCTTCGCACTCTCTGCACTTAATCGTTCCTGGCAATTTATCTTCGCGGGACGTGTGCTCCGAGAGGACTCGACGGTTCGTACGTATTGGATACTAGCAGACGAGTCAAACGCGCCCAACGAACCTCCCAAAATACAAAGTCTTCGGATAAAGATTTGGAAACAAACAAAAACAAAAGAAGAAAAAAGAAATCGAAGACAGCTTTGGAGTCCATCGAATCTTCGTGCTTTTCAAACTTCTCGGTCTTTTTCAAACACGGTATAGTGAGGGATCTCGTGCAGAGCTGAAATACTACGAGTTCTAGCATCTGACGATCGTACAAAAAAATAAAAAAAAAAATAAAAAAAAAAAAAAAAAAAAAAAAAAAAAAAAAAAAAAAAAAAAAAAAAAAAAAAAAAAAAAAAAAAAAAAAAAAAAAACGAAAAGAAAAGACAACACATCGAAAACAAAAAACTGGGATATGATTAATTTCAACGAAACAACGAAAAGTTTAGCCTCCGATTGAACCATGGAAGATTTGATTGCTCCGTTGATAAATTATTGGCCGAATGCTCGGAATGATAAATTATTCGAAGCCAAAACTTTTCGCAAGACTGGATGACTAAACTGTCATATAGTTATTTCGATAGATACAAATAAAATATCATCGCGACGAATCGCCGTGAAATAGTTGAGCCTTTCGATACCGTCGATTCTTTTTTTTTTTTTTGTTTTTTTTTGCCTTTTGGGCGAACGAAACGTTGTTTCAATTTCGAGCGTTACAACGCGTGATTTTCCCCTGGAAATTTGTTACCTCGCTGCTACGATAATTATTACGAAATTTGATAAATTTCGAAAACGTCACTTCTCCCCAATAGAAAGCCCTGGTTGGGAAAGTAAACCGTCCCCGTCGATTACTCGTCGATCGAGGAACAAAAGTCAACACGATTCGAGTGACGCTCGAGATTTTCACGGTGAAAGTCTTCTGTTTTCATCGTGTACTCGGTGATTGAACGTTTTCGGGTTTATAATTTAAACCCAAGTGCCAAATCCAACAAAGCTACCGACGAAACTTCAAACTCAAATCTCTCCCGCCCCACCCCGCCTTAACCGGGTTTGCGTTTCAACTTTTATTAACCGTGCTTTCGAACTCGCGAATCCTATTTTCCAAAAGCTTGGGAAAAGCTCGATTGATTTTTCGATGAATATTTGTTTTAAACGCAATATTGACATTAGGTACACCTGACCCATGTAAGGCCCAGTGCCTAAAAAAGGACACGTTTTAAATATCCAAAACTGCAAAGTCAAACCCAAACAAATTTGCAGTAGACAAAAGGCAGCGAGTGCACGTAGGCGTTTATTAAATTTCGACGTACGAATCTTAGCGAATCTTTATTCTAATTATATGTAGTCGTTTATCAGCACTATACGTGTTGTTATCAAAATTTAAGTTTTTAATTGAAGATTATATATTTTGTTTATTTTTTTTGGTAGAAAGTTACAACGAGTATGGCCTTATTAAAAAACGGTGGCAAAATTATTATTGATACGTTGATTATCGAATAAATGATTAAATAAACATTTTTATTTCATTTCAAAATTCATAGTATTTTTTTGTACTGAAAAACAAATAAGTGAGCCTTACATGGGTCAGGTAACTTAAACGCAAACCCCCGAATTATTCCACACCCTCCAGCCTCTATTCTTATGAAACATCGAAAATTACCAAGCGGGAAACAACATTTTCATTGATATTATTTTTATTGATTATTATTATTACAATTCTTGTAATTATTATTCTTATCGATTGCACCCGAAAAACGAAGGGAAAACAAGGGGTTGCTCGGTCGTTGAAAATCTTTGCCCCTCTGCTACGGCCCTTCAATTAATGCACCGAAAACACGCCAACTCGTGTTTCAAAGACATAACGGCCAGTTGTCAAAATGTCAAAGTGCCCAGTATCTATGGCTGTCGACGTACAGTTTCAACCAAAAGAGAACGTAGTTTCAAGCTTCAATTGTCGAAAGAGAACAGTCGAAATCATTGATTCGTTTTTCCTCTGGTACATATCCGTCGTTGTAGGATTAATGGAGGCCAATTAATTATTTATTTCAAAAGTAATTTGTCGCGTCGATAGAAAGAACTCTCGGGAATAATTATTAATGTTAATATTTCTTTCGAAATGGTAAAATCAATGTCGATATAAAATCTGGTACTTTATTTATCCAGTTAATTTATCATCAACGCGAACTCGCTTCGTTATTTATCAATTGAATTAAGCATTAATATACAAAAATGAGAAATTGTTGTCAAAATCTCAATTATCAAAATGTTGGAAATCGTGATATCAATATCGATATAAAATCTGGTGCATTATTTATCCAGTTTATTTATTATCGACGCGAACTCGCTTCGTTATTTATCAATTTAATAAAGCATTGATATACAAAAATGAGAAATTGTTATCAAAATCTCAATTATCAAAATGTTGGAAATCGTGATACCAATATCGATATAAAATCTGTTACATTTTCTATCCACTTCATTTATTATAAACGCGAATTAATTTCATTATTTATCAATTCAATGAAACATGAATATATAAAAATGAGAAATAATTATCGAAATCGCAATTATCAAAATGTTCAATTAAAAGGTCATAAATAAGTCTGAGCTAATAATTCCGTGACGCATTAAATAATTCCGTGACGACGATAACGACAACTGACGTCGCACGAAAGGCTTTATGAATTTCTCCTCTATCGTCAGTATATTCTCTTTTCCCTCACTTTTTACAATCCTCAATCCGAGCGATTGGGAATTTTCGCCACGCGCTCGACGATAAAGCTTGAGAATTCCGGGGCCGAGAATTGCGAGATCGGGATTGAGGAAGAGGTGAAAGAGTCTACGAGCGCGAAAAGGGTTACGACGCACACGTGTGCATCAATAGCTTTTTCACGGTGACTCGATTGCGGGTCTGCGCGAGGATTTCCAGTATTCCGGTATTCTCTTCGCGGCTGGGCGAATCGCCAATGTATTCGCGACAATATACCATACTTAGAAAAAATAGAAAAAAAACGGCAAAAAAGGAAGAATCGCGCGCTAGAAAATACGTGAAGTCTGGCGGGATGTCGCGCGGTGACTTATCAGTTTGGATGCAACCATATATACGTATATGTAGCGTGGAAAAAAAACGACGTTCGAAAACTGCGAGGACGCGGATCCTGGAGCTAAGGCCGCTTGCGTGTTCAGCTTATGAAAGTAGAATTTCGATTCACCGAGACCTATCCAGACGGAAATTCGTACGCGCTCTCTTTGCGGTGAACTCGTGCGTTCTGTATAGCTTTTTTCCGCCAAACGAGCGACTTCACTTCCTGACTCTTGCATTGATTCACTTCCAAGGTGCCCTTCCTTTCTTCGAATATCTCTCTCGCTCGCTCGCTCTCTCTCTCTCTCTCTCGTTTGGATTATCATTTTTTTGGGGTTTTTGTTTAATATTTATTGTAAACCATATTGATACACTTTTGTCTACTTTATATTGTATTATAAAGTAGATAAAAAGTAGTAGATACATGTGCGTTTGCGAATTCCGAAAAATTACCATTTGTTCGCAATTCAAAAGACTTACCGAAGCTCAAAGCCTTCTCGTTGATCTTATCTCGATTTTGTCTCGTCGTAATTATCGCTTTTTTTCATTAGGAATTTTTGCTTTGCTTGATTAGCACCGTTTTATTATTGTAAATTCTATTTTTTTTTAAATAGAATTTACAATAATAAAATGTTATATCATTGCAATATCATCATCGTCGTGGTTATCTCGCGATTGATTTACGTAATCGCGATTCCGAATAAAGAATTCAGCAAAATAACAATTTTTCGGAATTCAAAAGGCGAATCCCTTTTGACGACCTAAGAAAACGCAAAGCGAGTAAAGGGATCGTTGATTTTCCATTATTCCATCAATCGAGTCTGAGGGATGATCGTGAATCCAAATGGTTATTCAGCAAAGATAACGATCGAGTTACGAAAGGAGAACAAAAAGTAGAAGAAGAAGAAGAAGCGGAGAAGAGGTAAAAATCAATCGGCCGCGTTTGTGGATCCAACCATTACGAGAGTGGATAAGCGAGCAACGAGAGGTAATAGCGACGAAAAGACAGGAAACGGGGATAAGTAGGGACGCCGAATGGGAGATAAAGGACGACGGAGGATCGGGATGAGTCAAAGGAACTTTTCCGACGTTGAGCGCCGGTGACGGTGATTCTCCGCTTCCTTTGTTGCTAATTGGAATCGCCGGGTGTAATAACGAGCAAAGAGAAAAAGCAAAGCTCTCCAGCGAGCGCTGAAGATCCAACAGTCTCTTTTCGATACAGTTGCACCGCTGAAAATGTCCTACCGAATTTTTACGAATTTCCACGTGTCGTTTAAATTCAAGATTCGCTTTTTTCATTTTTCATCGTCATTTTCAAAATTACACGTAAAACGTGTAATTTTACTGTGCATATACTATATTTATTATAATTATAAATTATATAATACATAATACAATTAATTACATAACATTAAAATTATATAGAAATAATAACACGTAAGACGTATAATTTTCGATTAAAAAATACAATATAATCAATGTTTATTTTCGGTATCGAAAGTTCGATCGTTTTATTCGAGGCGTCGATATTTCGCGAAACTTTCGGAACCCCGTCCGTTCGTCCTACGTGTTGCACCGTTCGACCAAACTTTCTCCCCTGTACTCTATTATTGTCCATAAATTTGTTTTTCTTTTGCGCATCGTTTACGGTACTTCCTCTTCGCCTTTTTTTCACCTTTGCAATTCGCCCCCCCCCCCCCCGCCATTCTGCCGCAGCCATATATATTTTTTCTCTTTCCCATTCGCGCACCTCACCACCAGCTCAAACTTTTTCGTATTAGCTCCTTGCTCACGTATTGTTTGTTTATGGAATTATCCACGACCCAATTGGTCCAACCGGAGGGTGGGCTGCGGCGTCGTGTACACAGACTGCAGTCGCGCGTCGCAACCCACCCGAGGCGGAAACTGCCTCCGGGTAAACCGAGAGACGAAAAATCAAGAGGGTAAGGGAGAAAGAGAGGTTGAGGAAAAAAGGGAGGGGGAGGGGAAAAAAGTAACGAAAATTGAGGATGAAACGTGGAATTTGGGAGGAGAGAGGAGTATTGGTTATTAGTCGATGTAGGATTGTTTAATCGAGGTTATTATTGAATTTGGCTACAACTCAACGGTCACCGCTCCGAGTATCGGTCGCAATCTCGCTTCAGCCCCATCCAGGATGCAATTCGATGGCTGAGCACGTTTTCACGCGAGTCTCGAGTACAGAATATACAAATTGTGGATAAGCCACGTCGACTCCTCTTCAGACTTAACGGCCCCAACCACGCGAGTTTTTTTTTTTTTGTTTTTTTTTTCGTTGCGATAAGTCAGCTCGAAAAGCTGATGGTTGAAAAGCTGCGTATGTGCGAATCGCGCGTGCCTCGTGTAAATAGAATTAACAACACTATGCACCGCGCAACAGCGGTTCGCGTCTTCCGGAGTTGGTCGACATTCCCGAGTCCACAAAGGATTCTACCTATAGATACGAACTTTCAGGGGAGAATGAAGAGAAAAAACGTGACTGCGCGTCCTACGGAGCTTTCACGTATCGTACCGTTTGCCCACTCATCCGGCTTTGCCCACCTTAACCGTGGCATCGTTCACCCTCTGTTTCTCGCACTTTATTTCAATACGCGCGCGTGCTACTTTTCCATCCGACTATCGTTGTTTCCTCCCTCCTCCCTCGTGGATGAAAGAGAGAGAGATACCCTTGTAAAGGCGGTCTCGAGGGCCATGAAATACCCCGAGCCCGAGGACATGACAAAAGGCCTCCCGAAAAGCCGGATTCGAGGCTCCGACTTCTCGTACGTTCTCGAGCACTCGTCGAGTAGTGTACGAGCTCGGAGAAATCACCAGACCCTCCGTACCGATACTACCCGGAACTTCCGGGAACGACGAAAATATATTATCCATTCAACGATCTTTCGTTTCGGCAAACTACAAAACTAGACAAAATTCCAACGCTTCTTTTTTATTAAAAAAAAAAAATTTCCCAAATAGAAAAATCACAGGAGAAATCCACCGAGAAATCCAAAACGGTCGTTTCAAAGAGCAAATCCAAAATGAACCGTTGCTTCCTCGAAACAACGAAAAAAAAAAAAGAAGAAGCGAAGGTCAGAGCTGTCGTTTTTTGGTGGATGGTTGACTCGTGTTTTCAGAAGACGGAAAGTCCTTTGTTGAGCGA
Source organism: Ophioninae sp. A BG-2022a (assembly GCA_030523105.1). Classification (NCBI taxonomy): domain Eukaryota; kingdom Metazoa; phylum Arthropoda; class Insecta; order Hymenoptera; family Ichneumonidae; species Ophioninae sp. A BG-2022a. The sequence continues at coordinate 2,181 of JAPYZI010003792.1, read as the reverse complement.
TAGAAGACGAAGACGGATAGGGTGACGTTGGATCGGGCCCTGAGAACGAAGGGTTGGTACGACACGGGTATACGTCTCGGTTGTCTGGAGGCTCGCGGGCTCACGAGGATCGGGTAATAATGCGATACGTCTTCTCAGATCGATAATTCGAGTTCGGTCTCCATCGCCCCTCCTCTCCCCCCCCCCCCCCCCCTCCCTCGCTCTATCTCTCTTTCTCCGTTCTGCGGCTTTCTCCGTTTGCATATACGGCGGATCGAACGAACGATCGAGCGAAAGGAGCGAGGGAGGATCGAGTCAACGACTGAGCCTTTGCCGTTTCTCGAGGGTTATGTAAATATCCGGACACAGTGACGAAGATGATGACGACGTCGGTTTACTCTCTCGTGACTTCAACCGACGAACCTCCTTTAGACTCGCGTACGTTCGCACGTTCGCACGTACGCGAGTTTTCCCCACCAACGTATGGGACCTTCCAATCTCGAATTATTTCCAGTCCTCCGTTCAGCCTCTCTTCTCTTGGCTTCCTGTTTTTTTTGTTTACTTTATTTTTCCTAATGACGATCCTGGATCGATTTCCATTGGAAGTAATGAAACTTATTTTCAATTGTGATCGTTTTAACCTTCGCTGCTTCATCCAGTATGGAACGGACCATGCGCGCGCTTGCGTTGAAGACCCCGGCGTTTTGGGATCTCGCTTTGCCAATTTCTCGCAACAAATTCACCTCTGTAACTATCCGACTTCCTTGGAGATGTTTCCAACGCGAGTATCACGGTTGCCTAGGAAACGAACGTGTACCCAACGACAAAAGCATTCAGCAAGAGCTACGAGAAGTTACGAGGAGGTTACTTGGTTACGACAGTGACTTGTAAACGTTCTACCGGATGGAGAGCCGGAGCACGAGTGGCAAGACGAGAATATATCTTATTACCGTTCTTCAATTTCTATGTGCACCGTATATCGCCATTTTTGAGGATTCTGTACCTCGAAAGGAAAAAAAACGGAACCCTTATAGAATCGCTTTGTTGTCCGTCCGTCCGTCCGTATACAGCAATAACGTCTTGTACTACAAGTATAGGGAACAAATCTCGAAACTATAAATTTGTAATAAAACATTTTTAAAACTCGGAAAAAACTATTTTATCGAGATACATGGTTATCCATTTCTTGACATTTGACCTCGTTTTTTCATCCGTCGTAATTTTTTCATTTTTATTCAATTTTCCATATTTGAACGTCTCTTACGAATAAACGGAACAATTGTTTTTCTCTTCTTTTATTATTGAATTGCTCAATTTTATTACGAATACATTTCGAGCGCAAAATTAAGAAAAAATATTATTGGAAAATAAAAAAAAAACGCGTGTTCCCTTACAGGACGTAACGTAAGATTCTTGTTCTTTTTTTTTTACCCTCATGGTCTCTTCTCTGTATACTCTCTGCACGTATCGCACAATTTGTCACTTCAAGCTTCGTACGAGACGTTGTATCGAGCGTCATTCTCGTACTCGTTACTTAAGCGCAACAATTTTGGATCTTCTCTCGTTGCCCCTCGCTTTTGCAATTTTCACTGCTCTTATTTTTTTTAATCATGATAATGCTTCCCGTCAACGCGCGTCTGGTCAATTTTCCTTCGACGCGTCATGGACCTGCGTCCTCTCTCATTCTCGACCTTTCTTCCTCGATGTTACACAGGGTGTCCCACGATGGAATGTTGTTTAGACGTTCAGTGTCATATAGCAAGTCCATGTCGATGTATTTGAAGACTAATCCACTATTTAATTCGCCTCGAACTCTCCATTTCTAGGGAAAAATATCAAAAAAATATTTTATTAAGGGTTTTTTTGCATTTTCCCAGGCTAATTTTGTACTTTCGGCAAAAACTCGGGCATTTTCGTAATCAGCGGAAAATTTCCGATCAAATACACCCTTTTAATACTCCAAAAACGGAAAAAAAATTTTTTCGACCTCCCCTGGCCACTTTCCCACAATCTTGAAAATCACGAAATTTCAAAAGGTCGTACAGTGGGCTCCTTACATGCGATGGGGATACATTTGGAGAGTTTGGAAAAGGTTTTTGCCTGACTTAAATAATGGCGTTGGATTCGTATCGATATCTCTAATAGTTTTCCCGGAATCTCCACTTGAAAAATCGCTAAAAAAAACGCAAAGGGGTATGTATG